>JAEMWC010000391.1:185000-250000 GCA_016490735.1 Pachyseris speciosa
AGTTTTTCATTCCTCGGAATGTGTCTGAAAAAACACCAAACCTTTCGAAATCCATCGGGACCATTTGTGCGCATTTCTCCCTCGCTTGCGAGGCTTGGAACATACAACTCTATTCTCGTCCCCAAGGCTCTCCATATCTCTAAGCCCGAGCGTGGTCTACGCTTAACCGCGCAAGAACGTGAAGAATAAGAAACCTTCCTTTAAAGATAAGGTCTTTAGTTTTAGAGTCTGAAAGAGGACACATGTTTCGTGAGTCTGGGAGTTTGCTAAATTATTTATGACTCACTAAAGATTTTTAACTATTTTTGAAGCGAGGCAAGAGTAGACAGGTCGGAATCGTGTGTCTTTGTTTACAGTTTGAATGCTTGACTTCTGATGGTTCCTAAAACGCCTTTAGAATTATATCGTGAAATGATCTAGTAAACTCACAGAATCACAACTAACTTGTCAACTGTTAACTTTTCAAGTACCTTGAAACTTCATTTTTAACAGACTTTCTTTTTCATTTCTTTGTTTTTTTACTTTTGATCGCGGTTAGACTCCGCGAATGAGAAATGAAGGTTACTTCACAAATGAAAACGATGGCATTTATGATGCTCCTGCATTAAGGTTTTTGTTCGGAGTCGTCAACGAACTAAAACTCATCAAATTTGTTGTTGGAAATAGTCTTTACCGATTTACCAATTCAGCAAACTACGGAATGTATTCAATATAGTAACACAAAGATTGAGCGAGGGGACAGCGCCGCGCTTCTCTCGCTTCCCGCGCGCGCCCACTTTCCCCATTACCTTGCCACTTTCTAGCGCCTGCAACGCAGGATAGTTCCATCCTCGAGATAGAGTGGGACACCCTGCAGTTTTCTGGGCCAGCTACGAAATAGCCACTGGGTAGATATTTAATTGCATTGATTTATTGGTGCAACTTTTAACTTATTTCTAGTTAATTCCTTGTCGGTGTAGTATCCAGTTCAGTGGACATGCTAATTCTGTCAGTTTGATAGATTTCAAAGACCGATAAATAACTAAACGACGGTGCAACTACGTTGACATCTAGCCTGCAAAATAAACCAGTCCTTGTCTTTCAACTACCATCAATATTGGTTGGTGTTGTCATAGAGTCATAGATGTCTTTATTACTCTATCACGAAGCCTATTTCTAAATGGCGGCTTATTTTCTTCAGGAGTATTTTGCGTGAAAAAGTGACTGTCTTAAATCATTGTACAAATAATCTGTATTGAAATCATTCTTCCCGTTCCTGGTGTGAAATAAAGATCTCTCAGCAAGTAAAAGGCTTAAGCAAGGTAAAGAACCCCTTGTAACAAAATAAAAAACTGAAATTCTGTGATAAACCGAAAGCTCTAGTGATCTTCGATTGATTGTTTCTCTCTCTTCCCGCACTTGGAGGGAAAGGTTACAAAGTAATTTTACGGAACGGTTACATTGGCCTGAAATCAAAATGGCGGGTGTTGGAGAGTTCAACCGAACAAAGCCGAGATGATTATTTATCACTGAATCTTAGAATGGCTCACCTTTCTTTCTTAAAGTGTTTAACTTCAATACTTGCCTGACGCAACATGGATAATCGTGATAGACACACCAGTGTACAGAAGACCAGGAATTATCTAGTAACGCCGTTGCTTTGGCGAAGCAAAGGTGAACGACCATGATGCTGGTAAGGTTACGTCTGTTGTATGCTCAGCTGCAAGCAACTCCCTCATGATAATTTCACAAGGGTATGACGCACGTCGCATTTGTTCCACCTAATTAAGGGATGTTTTATAACGAAAACCGTGCGAAGAGCTATAGAAGTCTTACTTTAAAGGAGCACTGTCAACGGGATTTTTGCTGTTTTTGGTTCAATTCTGCCAAAATTACTGCATTTTACCTGTTATCGTGCAAAAAATGCTCCTACAGAATCAGCAAGATGAATTACAATGAAATTTTAGCAGGAAGAGCTAACCATAATAATTTTTTGGGTGATTTTTCAATGCATAGCTTGAAATTTTGAAAAATCAGGCAAGGTTTTTCAAATTTCAATGCATTTCCATCCTCGTCATCTTACATGGAATACAGAAGTTTATGGTGTCAATGCAGTACTGCAATCTTTAGCAACGAAACTAGACCAATATTGTAAGGTTTCCACTGACGCATTGGCAGTTTTAAGCTCTTTAAAGGGATGGTACAATAGCGTGACACTGCCCCTTTAACACTCTGTTTTGGCCAAAAGCTTCACATGTGGGTTATCGTCAACATGATACTTCTGGATGTGTGAAACACTACCAGCTTAGTCGCAGAGGTAATTCATATTTTTCTCCAGATATTTATATATAATTAAGACAAGTTGTATAGATTAAACAGCAAAATAACTGCACCCGTATATAATTTTATTGGTAAATTAGCGAATCAATCTTAGCTTTGTCTTATTATTAGGGTGAGGGAAATGCCACAGCAAAAGACATTACTGTTATTTGACGTCAGATTTTTAGCTTCTGATTCAAATATCTTTCTATTACCGTATTTTTCTTACGAAATTATCATGATCAGTCTCCATGATAAAGTCTTACAATACTTTATAAATATTCATTTCTAATACTTTCTCAGGCATTTACACATATTTATCTACTCGAGAGTAACAACAGTTTTTTACCGAGTCTGAGTGGTTTGCCTTGGCGGATATCCTGGCTAAAACAGTAGGAATTTTACCTAAACGGCGAAAAGTTTAGATTCCCGAAGGCAACTTTGTATTGCCCTTGAAACCTTGGCGAAATCAAAGGTAACAAAGAGCTTGATTCATCATCATCACCATCATCATCATCGTCATTATCAACATCATTAACATCGTCATTATTATCAACATTGTTTGCGGTGATGTACATTTCTGTGTAAATTGACCTGCAAAATGTTTAAAATTTTTACTCCTAAACTTCAATTGCGTGAAAATAACAAATGCTTTACGATCGACAGATATAGAACTACAGAAAACAATATTATTCTTAGGATACTGTGTTCTAGTACAAAATACAGTGTTTGCTATCCTTGCCCAAGAACGAAAGGGAAGCAAAAAATGTGGTGAAAATGAAAACATGCTGAGGTTTGTTTCGATCCAAAGTATGAAAAAATGGAATGAAACACGACATATCACTCATGTGGAATAATGTTTTCTCGTTATCGTTTTTTCGTTGTTTTGTACTCCGGCTTTCTTTTTCTTCCGAAGAAATTCGTTAAGCATCAGGAAATTGATCGTTTCCAGATGAACTAGTTTCGATGCCAGCAGCTGTCTCAAGATTCTCAAGGTGTTCAGTTCCAGAAGAACTATTTTCAGGCAAAATAATATTTACGTTTTCCGAAGTTTGACCACTTTCTGGACTGTAAAAAGCCGTGCGGTGTTTTCTTGAGTTATATGCTACCCCGCTACCAGACATTATGTCTCCAGTGTTGACCTCGTCGTACCCTGCAGCCTCACCAGAAGCTACCATTTTTATATCAACTTTCCTGTTATTTTGTACTTCACCACTTCCTGGTGAAAGAACAGCAAAGTCTGCCTTCTGTTTTACTAGGTCATCAGTTCCCACTTCTGGTTCACCAGAGGATAAAATCTCGCCCTCCATGTTCCTTCCTTGGTTCATTTCCACACCGCTTCCTGATGAGGACATTTCAATGTCCAGGTCGTTATCACCGGAATGCTTTCTCTCGTTCTCCAAACCCAATACTGGCACCTCTCCTTTTTGATGCCCCCTTCTATCCAAGTCTTCATCCTCCTCTTTTTCTTCTTTCCAAATCTTTTGGTCTTCCTGTGTTGTGTAGTTGGTGTCCTGCTGCTCTCCTGGATTGGTATTCCCCTTAGTCCAGGTTGGGCCACTGCTCAAGAACAGTTTAGGAAGCAGAGCATCGTAAGCCCTAGGCAGAGGTTCTGTCGCAGAAACTGCTATCATTTCTCCTTGTTCGGATCGATCTATAAAACATATGAAAATGTTAGAGAGTGAGATCTAGTTAGAATTACCAAAATCATAAACAGTCGGTCAGCCATTCATTGATTTCATTCATTGTACGTCTATTTCATGTTTTTTTTTTTTTTTGATATGTTTGTCAGCATAAGTAACTGTTAATGCAGCTATGATCTTGCCGATACAGTAAGCTACAGTGAATGATTCAGTTACCCATTTATCCGCACATTTAGGGCGCTCAATACCAACTCATCCACGTGCTTTGGATCATGGTCCCGTTCTCTCAACCTACTAAACTTAGCGATTCATTGATTGATTGATTGATCATAATTTTGTCTGAGAAGTTAATATGCACTTCAAACACTACATAACAACTACATACTTCGCAAATAGTAAATGGTGTACTGAATTTCTCTTAATCATTTACATGGAAAATGTATCCCGTCAAGAAAATGGTATACACAAAACTTGCATCTAGAAAAAGTATATCTCCTACGCAGGCTCAGCAGAAATAGCTAACTAGCCAAAAAGCTTTTTAGTGTGAATGGTATATGAAATAAATCATATATGAACTGCGGAAATGGAATGAAATGAAGAAATGATCGTCGCAGTTTTAAACGCAATTAATGAAATTGCGTGAAGAAGCCTGAAAAAATTCAGGACTTCAACGAGGTTTGAACCCATGACCTCGCGATACCGGTGCGATGCTCTACCAACTGAGCTATGAAGCCACTGACGTTGTGAGCAGCTCAGTTATGGGTTCATATGTTCCCGTGAAAGAAATGAGTGTGAATGATAAATGAAATAAATCATATATGAACTGCGGAATGAAATGAAATGAAGAATGATCCTCGCAGTTGTGAAAGCAATTAATGTAACTGCGTAAAGAAGCCTGAAAAAAATTCAGGATTTCAACGGGGCTTGAACCCGTGACTTCGCGATACCGGTGCGATGCTCTACCAACTGAGCTATGAAGCTACTGACGTTGGGAACAGGTCAATTATGGGTCCATATGTTTCCGTGAAAGAAATGAGTGTGAATGATATATGAAATAAATCATATGTGAACTGCGGAAATGAAATGTAATGTAAGGTAATGTGTATTGTAATGTGTATTTATGAAATGAAATGAAAAAATGATCCTCGCAGTTGTGAACGCAATTAATGCAATTGCGTAAAGATGCCTGAAAAAAATTCAGGACTTCAACGGGGTTTGAACCCGTGACCTTGTGATTCCAGTTGGTTAGAGCATCCCACCGGTATCGCGAGGTCAGGGATCGACCTAGAAGCATAAAACGTGGTCAATCTACAGACATTTTATTGGGCTTATAAAATCTCTGTAACTGTGCACGTTCACAGACATTGTAATTTACAAAGAGAATGTAAACATTTTACAGAGATTTGAGTAACTTTTGTCTGTAAATGGTTCAAGTTTTCTAGGGTTTCGAAACTAAACAGGTAAATTATCTAAATCTTCCTCACAGACACTTCGTTAACGCGAAGCGACCGCCATTCCGTTGACAACCGCTTCTCACTATTTATCTCAGAATACATAGCAAGTAGCCTAGCCAATCAGAGAACGGCATTCGATAGTGGATAACAGTATAACGTAACTATATTACCAACCTATTTTTGTAACCGTCTCAGTCTCATTTTCTCCTCTTTGTTCCGAATGTGCCATTTGGAGGGTGTTGTTTCCTGTCCAGACTGTGTTGTTTGATTCACGTGGAGGTAGTGGTAACGAAACAGGGCGTGGCTCTGGGTGTGTCACGTACTCATTTTGTTTCCGACTTAATTTTAGGACTTTTGGGTCCCACCACTCGTTCGCAAGAACTGCTCTCAAGTCGGAAGGAAGCTGAAAATGCAGCATAAATTATAACATTTGTTGTGGTGTTATGTGTGTCTAGATTCTGCATTTCAAATACAACGAAAGTGAGGTAAACTATTTTAACTGTTTTGCTCCAAATTTTATTTTAAAAGGTGGATATAACATTTAAGTGTACAAAACATCGATATCGTCATCACCTATTTTCGCTTTTAAAATTTCCCGCGCGCGGCCATTTTGGATTTGATGACACGTAATGCCCTGTTGTTTGACACAAAGGATTTGTTTTTCTTCATTTGCTTCCTGATAATAGCTGCAACCAATTGATGTCAAGAAATCAAAACTATGCTCTTAAAAACGCGTGTGTCTACATAATCTAATATTTTATTTGCTTTGTGAACGGACAATGGAATTGTAATATCATTTTGATACAAGTGTGAACACAGGCAGCTATCTATAAAATTCAAGGTTGCCAAACAACGCCGGCGACGGGCGATATCGCCAGCTACAACTCTTGGGCAGAGAAAAAATGAAGGGAAAAATAGGGCGTTTTTAACTTTCGAAACCGAGAATGGAGCGTTTCGCTTTCTTTATGGAATTATGAAAAAGAAAAGAAAACACAATAGAAAAAAGGATCCAAAGTTATGTATTTTACAACACTTTTCTTGATTTGCATTGCACGTAATCTGATACACGCCGCCAGGCCACGGCTAGCCGCCAACTGATTTGCGTGTTGTTTGTTTTTGTTCCCTGCTTGGGATTGACGTACATAAAATTTTTATTGCTGAGGAAGTTAGCAAAATTTATTTCCTTGTAAGAAATATTATTCCTTGATGTCAAAAGACAAATTTTAAATAAACGCTGTACAACTCGGATCTGCGGCTTATATTTTCAGTCTCAGAGACCGTCTGCGCCGTATGCTTAACTGGATTTAAAATTTGTTTTCGTCGATACTACGATTTAGGAGCAAACTGCGTATTTGGTATTAACTATATGGAAAGAATATTGAACTAGCTCTTTGAGTCATTTGCGCTTACGATTTTACAATTCGCCGTTATTTTGATAAGCAGCCGCACATCGCATCAAGTCATTTCCCACGGTGCATATATCTATAAAGATTTCAAGTTGAACTGATGACGAGATAGCAAAGAATGCCCCTTCAAAACGCATTTCTTTGTGATAGAGTCCTGAGTAACTCAAAAGTTTTCATGAATCTATCCACACGAGGTGGCAACGAATTTATTTACCGTCCTGAAATTGGTTCTTGCATTTTGTGATTTATTGTATTTTATTTCATAGTTCGTTGAGGTCTTATTTGCTAACCAAACCAATAATTATGCGACTGCAAAGACTAAACAACGCCAAATACAAAACGCATGAGAATGGCTAATGATTTTATTCTTTAACTTGCGTGACGTTCGCGTGGCTGAATTTTGATTCCTTGGGTTTCCTGGGACAGTGTTACGGACGGACTTACAACCCGATGACTAAGTGCCTTTATTTCTTCGAGGTAGTAGCGGCAAAAATGTTGTCGCCCCGGAAAATTTAAAAGTAAAAAAGGCGCTAATGATACCCATATTTTGTGCACTGTGAATGCTATTCCCACGTTATAATCTAAATCTTGGAAACTAGTTATTATTTCCAACAGTTTAGGGTCGATTTGTTGCAAGAGTGAAGGTTCCCCTTAAATTCTTTTATATTGACAAGTTATGCAGCATGTGTGTTAAAGATACGAGCTTGATTTGCCTATGGACGAGTTTCTCCATAAAGGCGATGCGTGAGCGAAACAAACCTTCGCGGTGGCCCAAGAAGGTTCGCTGTTAGGTCACAAAATGCAACAGTAACCCAGAAGGTAATAATAATCAACTTGCAACGTCATCAATTTTTGTGTTAAAATCGCAAACACCGGTCGCTTTATCTCAAAAGGGCAAAACATTGCCAACCACGGTCCGCTGCTCGCCTTCTTTCAACCTTAAAATACTGCACATTCTAACAACCGCCCCGCCCCGCCCCGCCCCCACAACCCCCTTCCCGCGCGAGCACCCTAGCCTCACCTCCCTCATTCAAATTAAAATTAGTTCGTTTTCTCCAATGACCTTTCAACAACAAATGACAATGGAAGTATTTCGAAACGTTTTCTTAACATCGGTACAGCTTTATGTGATAAATAGATAAATAAATAAATAAATAAATAATTTTCCAATTAGAATTTTCCAATTAAAAGCATACAATAAAAAACAAAGAAAACCGAAATGTATTATGATTTCCTTTTTCGCAGGCTTTTCACTTACCAAGTTCAATGCCGAATGAGGGCTCATCGCTGCAGATGGTGCCGGTGGAGCTACGATTTCAGAGACTGCCGGAACTGCTGTTGCTCGAGATGCCTCTTGAAAATTTACAGTAATATAACGTTCGTCTAAGGAACTGGCACCCTGCACGCCGTACTTTTGGCAGCTATGGGGGCATTTATCAAGGAGTTCCGAATCGGTTTGACACCATCCAGCTTTGGCCCATAGAGGGCAAGTGGACTCGGTATCCGTGACGTTGTAGTCGCTTTCTGCAAGTGAAATAAAAGCCATTGGAATGCTTCAGGACAGCACATATTGCACTCGGCATTTGTTACGTGACACTTGAGTCTCAAATAAATGCACAATAAATAGAGAACACCCAGTTAGCGTTATAGTTTATGTGACCTTCAACAGACTATATGTGCCTTGGTCGAGCCTACCACTATTTTTATTAATTAAGATATCCAAAATATTTCCAGATTTTACTGAACTTTCCAGCCGGAAATCGTAAAGTAATTAAACGCAGCCAATGCTGCAGATTACCTTTCGACAACAAAATTCAATTTCATCTCGCTTATTTAGTTATTGTTTTTTTTTTTTTTTTTTTTTTTTTTGTTTTTTGCTTTTTTTGGTCGTGGAGTACTTTACAAACAATTTGCCAGTTACCACTTTATGTTTTTGCCATTCTTTTTGTCATTCTTTTCCCTATTCTGTCTTATGTTTCCTTGAGCAATCCTGGCCTCTCTTTCGTCTTTATCTTGCAGGCAGTCAAACGTGGTATATATTTTGAGCCATAAAATCCGGACGAGTGTTGCGTTCCTTTCTTGACATCCATTTACCACAGTTACAGACGTCAATTAACTCTTTATGAACTATTCAAGCCGTAAGGATAGCCAGTTGTTACATAAAGCGACTCACCAGGGCCACACAATTCACAGCTCTTTTTGCAATTTTGAGCCATAAAATCCGGACGAGTGGTGCATTCCGTTCTTGACACCCATTTACCACAATGTTTACTGATGTCTATACATTTTTCAGTGTCTCCTTTTAACGTAAAACAAAATGAAAACAATTAACCATAACCTCGCTCTTCGGGGTTTCCTTCCTTTGCTGCCCTGCTAAAATAAGAGATATTACGCAAACGGAGACCTTTATAGGTGGTCCCAAACGCTTACAGCGGTTGTCTTGTAATAACCTTATGGTTATTGAATTTCGGTATTCTCTAGCTTTGTAAAAATTAGATACTAACAAAGGTAAATGTTTATTCACGGAAAATGTTAAAAATGACGGGTTGGAAGTTTTAAAGGTCACACGATGATGGTGGCACTGGAACACCTATGTGCACATAAAACAAAGTAAACATAAATGGAGCTCTATGAAGCTCTTATCCGCGTCAGGGGACACATGCACCCCCCACCCAATGGATTCCATGGCCTAATTATGCTCTGGAGACGGAAGGTCACCCGGTTGTTTATCCTGTAATGGTATATGCTATATATGCTATATGTTAATTTGGGCCATTAGTGCCCTGTTTCAATTGACTTTCAGTCCCCAGGGAATCACAATACCTCCAGCTCTTCTGCAGAATCGACAGCTCCAGGGACACCTGTCCATCATATAATGATGGTTGGTTTCACAGTAACCTTTCGCAGCCTCGGTCATGCATGAATTTGTGCGGTCATAGCATTCTAATGGGTTGATGCGAACTGTGGAGAGAAACAACACCCAGCTTAATTTGACAATGTCAATAAAAGAGTAAAAAAGAAACAAAAATATATTGCAAAGGACTGGTGACAAATCAATTGCAAAGGGCATATCAGTCTTGGTTGTTCATAACAACTAACAGAATCGTTCCATTTTAGGTATGCACAAACGGCGTTGTAAAGAGCATGACTTGAACATTTTATGAACGTATGGCTTCCTGTCTCACGGCAATCATCATGCCTATTTGAATTTTACATGGATTATTGGTTTTGGGGCCCTAATTGTCCCAGACCCTCCCTCCCTCCCTCAAAAATAAAATGGCCCATCACTTCTCATGCTATAAAGTGCCGCAATGCTTTAATTAAGACTGAATAGACAGCAACGAAGAACAACGAGCAAAAACCATCAAGCGAAGTTATAATTCAAGACAGATAAAATCCCTTACTTCCAGAAACATCCAGCAATATCGCTTTTGCTTCAGTAGTTTCTCTCGTCACTATCTGCAGCACTGAAATGTTACATCATGAAAAATTAGAACGTTCATGCTCACAACTCACCACAAACAATCTTATTGTGCTGAATGAGACTACAGATACATTAACTTCTACCTTTGTTGTATTACTGCGTTGGCAAAACTTATTATTGATGACAAAATGAAATGGTAGAGTTTATGACAATCTCGCAATGTCGTTTTACGTCCTTTGTACTTTCTTTGCTATGACATTTCTGCAAGACAGATCCATTGGAATTACTGTCTTATTACATGTTTATGTCCTCTTGTTTACGTCCTCTTGAATCGAAAATCAGAGATGCCGAAGATAACTAGCTGACGCACTTGAACGCACTTATTATACCCGCAGTTTATCATCCAATCAAATCTTCAGGCCCTCATTTCGAACTAATCTTAGGATATTTTGCTCCAGCATTATTGCATGTTTCTTTTGGAATAAAACCCGCAATTCATCAGGTAGAAACCATCTAAAAATATATTTAGAAAAGCACTTTTGCGCTGGTACCTTGCTCAATACTAATGAAAATTATCCTTTCCATAATTTATCGAACTATTTTTTCTACACTTTTTTAATAAAAATCTCAAGACTTTTGCTATATGTAACTTTAAGGGGCACAACATTAGTTTATCTAGATGTACCCCTCTCCTCTCCTTCCAATATATCATGTAAATTAAATTAAGTGTTTAATTTGTATTATTTTTTGTTTCCTTTTCAACCTATATCTATTTAATTATGTATTATTTAGGGACCGGAAGAATACATAAATACAAAAAAAAAATACGCACTTGAACATTTTTTTCTAAGGCAGAAGCAAATCTGAATCCCAGACAACAGGATTTAAGAGCAGACTATTGCGCAATGAAGTTATCTCCTCATGATGGAATTATAACAGTGATAGTAACGCTCTGATGGACATTACTGATAAACTACAGGTACGTAAAATAATGGCAGGTGAATAACAAGAAGTGTTTATTTATGAGATTCAGTTTTGTTTCCGTTGAGAAAAAGAAGTCGACTGCCGCTATCTTCACGGAGGCAAAACGAATATTTCCGCTATAACATTGAGAATTTATTCTTTCTTTTAAGAAAGAATAGGACGCTGACATATTAGTGGACGGCTTATCGTTAATATTTCCTTACCTGAGACTAAGAGACTGGTTAAGAGTACGCCTTGTCCACAGCCAGTCATCGCGGCAAAAATTCGAATAATCTTGAAGCAAATTTAAGAAGCAGGAAATAGTAAGAACTAAAATTAGCTAAGTTTGGGCGCATTATGTCAATTATTGCTACTCCAAAAAATTATTCTTTCAAGAAAAATATACGTTGATGGTAAATAAAATAATTAGAATGTCAATTTCCCCATGGACATATGGATTCACATTGAATGGAGATCTGAGGTCAATACAATATGTCCGTTCCTCGACTAACAACAGGGCGCTAACATCTTAAACCAAATCACAATTACCCAGTTTTCTGTTTGGATAATAGTTTCTAAGGCATAAAACGCAAATCTTACCGTTGAATTTCCCGTTAACTCATAATTGAGAAAACCAAAGTCCACGTTGTAGCGATCGAACAGAGAAAAAGTGTTATGTGGAGCGTGACTTGATTTGACAGGTGCTGCCAAACAGAAACCCACACTGTGTGACAAAACCCTCAGTTGGACGAGACAACATATTTGGGGGAATGGAGGAGGAGCAGTTCGGGTGCACGGACTACTGGCGCGTTCATCTAATTATCTGAAGGCGCTTTTTTCGTTTTCTCTCTAACCCCTGATTAGTATAAAACTTGGTTGGCGTTACAGATTGGAGTGAACCCGTCTCTTTTGTCGGCCTAAAGCCTTTGGAATAAGTAATTTGTTGGTAAAATAAAGTTAGTGGCTCAATACATCTTTTTGTAGTAAATTCGAAACAAGGGACGAACAAACTCCTGGAGACGTATTCCTTCATTTCCTCAAAAAAAAAAGCGTAATTAATAGAGCCTCTGGGTGGGATTAAATCGATAGCTGAAAATTGGCCTGAATCTTACCTGAGAAATAGTTATAATTGAACTGAAAGGTGAAAAAAGTCAAATCACTTAAAAAGGAAGCCTAGATTAGTGGAGTTAAGTGGCTTGCAGAAGCCGATATGTTTGGCAGGTGATAGATCAAATAGAAGACAAAATAACTTATCCATCCATTTTTCTTTCGCTTCCATCTAGAATCTGCGTTCAAACTAAAACTAAGTACAAATACGCAAACAAAAATCAAATCCCTCTGAATCAAACTACCCATCAATGATACAAAAAAAATAAGGTTCTTAACTCGAGAATGGCTTTTCAATTCCTAAAGCCGGCGGGTACTTGCTGGGATTACCACAGGTGGCAGTTTGCACCTGTTTTCTATATCGCTCATACCTTTTTCACATCCACCTGTAATACTTGCCAGTTCCACAGTCTGGCTTGACTAACCTTTGGATACCATAGCTACATTTCCGGGATATAAAAAAACCTTTTATGCCACGAGTGGCGCGGAATTTCCTTTAAATTGGAAGCAAGAATGAAGTAAAAGTATGAATTTGGAGGCGGGTGGCATGTGTAGTCACGTTCAAAGTACTTTTTGTACCTTTCCCGATCTTGTGAGAGCATAGCGCCAACAGCCCATTCTACTGCTTCCTTTTTAGGAATAGGTGATAACTTCATCACTCAGCTTCCACCCTGCAACCCTAAGATATATATGAGGGTTGGCCACAACACCGAGAGTACGTTTCCCACACTCGAACTGTGTGTGGGTTTTTCTCACATTCCTTTTAATTTTCTGTTGTGGAGGTGAAGGATACAAGGCCATGACTGAGGCAGAAGTTACGCACACAGTCAGCATGATGTTACCCGTTATTTCTAGGTCTGTGTTCAGTTTTGGCCTGGTTGGGGGTTGAACCCACGATTTTTATCCTCTCAGCACTGACATTAGTGCGCAGGCTAACCTTCCACGTAGGTGAGGTTTCTTATATATCATAGTGATTAAACGTGAATTACACAACGCTCTTCCTTTATAGCACTTTTTTAATCAGTTCTAAGTGTACTAGAAAACTAGGATGAGGATGCATGCATTTTACATTATACACAATTGCCTTGATTTTAGACAGCAAGGACTCTAATGAATAACCCATATTTAATTTGCAAATCCAGAAATCCAAATGCATGGAAAATACAATTTGCATGAAATAAATTTCATAAGAAACAGTAGCCAAGTCTCTAAGCAATGTTTGAGTTACATTGCGTTTGATTTCCTTTTTGTTCCGACGCTTGCAGTGTAGCTGCGACCGTAGTATACTGTCTGCGAACTCAGTCACGACTTGATGCTGGGGCGACTTTAGATTACAAACTCTTTGCCGTGCTGTACTTGTTCCTCCAGAAGCAAATGTATCGTAGAGGGAAATTAAAAGTATTTGGCTTGTAAAGTCAGTGAAAGTGTCGGATAAGTTGGCTCAAAATTGAGTCGTTAGATTCTTCTTCTTCTGAAAGGCAAAGGAGAAGAAAAGCAAGTTTAAAAACTAACCAGATAAAGTTTCATAGTATTCCTCACTGACGTTAAGTGAAATAGTGAGAAAGCTTTGTAAATAAGTGAGATTTTATGTCGTCCAATCAAGCTCAATGTAATCCCTCAAAACAATCACCTGACGCGAACGCCACACTAGTGAGCCCATCAGAAATAGAAGGAACCATGTGTACATAGATAAAACCATGAGTCCATGTAGAAGCCGAATTGTTGCCCCCAACCGTAGGAGAAAGTAAAATGGTGTTATTATTGTTGAGAAATATTTAAGGGGAACACATTGAAAGCAGTTTCAATGCGTATTGTTAGGTACTTCTACGACCTTTGTGTACCTAGAAGATTTTTATTTTACCACTACTAAGCTTTTTTTTGCTTTTGCTTTTTCCGTTTTTTCGTCACACCTTACCTAATAGAATTAAAATTTATGCTACAACTACAGCGTCTCCAGGAGCGTCCTTTTTCGGTTGATCCTTTTTCTTTTCAACTCCTTGCTTTTTTATAGTAAAAGGTCCTTCTGTTCCCGGCCAGGGGTGTTGAATCACATAGGATTGACCAGCCTGAGCGAAATCAGCTTGAGGAGCTTCACCACCTTGGAACGAATGGAAAAGAAAATTAGAAATGGTTTAATTCGCTAGTTCACGGCTGTCAAGACTGTTTTGACTGCAAACAAAGTACATTTTTCCATACAGAAAATAATAACACAACACTAGGAGAAAGATATCATACAATATAGATACCGGTTTTTCACGTATTTTTTCCAGTTTGCATTTTATCTTTTTTAAATTCATTTTAAAAAGCGGCTTTTGATTCTTGTCAGACGGATCTGAGTGCTAGCTGCCCACAACCATCTTATGTTCTAATGGAACTTCCCTTTCTCACGAAGAGTTTTCAACCTCTCGATGATCTGTGGGGGAGAAGGTTAATTAATGTACTGGTTCTTCTTAACCCCCATATTCAGACAACCAACGCATATCCCGTTAAATTTGCTTTTTATGCCCCCAGGTATGTAAAATACAATTTGTGGGTCACTCTCTACAGGAGGACAACTTATTATTGACCACTGACTTTTGGGGTTCTCATATATTACGAATGGTGTTAAAAACCCTTCAGATATTCGTAATTGTATTTGTGTTATCTTCTTTGAAGCTAAGAAGACGAGATTATCATTCTCGGATGTAATAAAAGTGTTACTCTCGATATCCGTGCATCCACTCGTACAAACTGCATGAAAACGTTTCCTACCTGGAGCAGGAGCTGCGGGCATTGGATTAGGGGCGGCGGGTTCAGCTCCTGGCTGAGCGACAGGTTGAGCGCCAGGTTGAGCGACAGGTGGAGCAGCAGGTTGAGCAGCAGGTTGTGGGGCAGCAGGAGCAACTCCAGCTGACGGCAGCTCAGGCTGCTCTGGTTGAGCTGGAGGAATTGCCGGCTGAACTGGAGAAGGTTGAGCTGGTTGAGGTGCCACAGGCTTGTAGGCGGATGTTTGGCCGTACGGGTTGTATTGAGACTGTTGGCCATAACCGTAATTTGGTTGTTGACCGTACTGTCCGTACTGTTGACCGTACTGTGGTCTGTACTGCTGTCCATATTGTTGTCCATACTGTTGACCATATGGTGGCTGTCCAAATGGCGGTTGTTGTCCGTACCGGGGCTGACCATAAGGTGGTCGTCCATAGGGTGGCAATTGTGGTGGGCGGTAAGGTGGCCTGTGAGGAAGAGCAGGAGGTGGTTTCTTTTCCTCTTTTTCCTCTTTGCCTTCTTCGCCTTCCTTTCCCTCTTTCTCCTCCTCCTTTTCAACTTCTTTTTCTTCAGTGGGTTTCGGTGGTGGAGGAGGCGGCTGGGGAAGCTGTGGAGTCTGTGGAACACCGCATGGCGGTGGCTGAGGTGGACAGGGTTGAGGACATGGCTGAGGTTGAGGTGGGCAAGGTGGAGCGCAAGGATTGGTGAGCATTTGAGGTTGACCACAAGGCTGCCCGCCTTGTCCATACTGCAGCCCTAGTTGGCCATACCCTGGCTGCTGACCGTACTGGGGCTGTTGTCCGTACATTTGTTGTCCATATTGTGGTTGTTGTCCATATTGTGGTTGTTGTCCATATTGCAGTTGTTGCTGTCCATATTGCAGTTGCCCATATTGCGGTTGTCCATATCGTGGCGGTTGTCCATATGGTGGCTGTCCATATGGCCGTTGTCCATATTGCTGCAGCCCAAAAGGCTTTTGTGGAAATCGTTGTTGGCCATACGATTGAGGAGCATACGGGTTGTTAGGTTGACCAAATTGCCCTCCCATGCCAAATAGGTCTCCGAGCTTCTTCTTAGGAGCTCGAGGAAGAGCAACGAAACCTTTGCAACTGTATTTACAGTGTTTGAACATATAAGGTTGATGGTTCGCTTTTTCACATAAATGGTTGCTCTTCCATTCACTGCATCTACTGTCGTCATCCATCAGCATCTCACCTATGATAACAGAAACTTGGGTGTTATTGGTAGATAAAGACCCTAAAATATAATAAACAAATGGAAAATTGAAATTTCTGGAGTATGGAAAAATTAACGTTTACAGTTTTTAATCGTACCTTATGCAGTATTCAACTTTCGATTTTCCGTTAGATTTTTATGTTAATTTTTCGTATATTTTACATACACAAGAAAGCTTGCCTTATTGTAGCCTCCCACGCAGTCGTTTTTAGGGGACTCGTATTTCACCTCCTCCCCACAAACGCCTGCTTACCCGAAGCCAACATTCCTTTCCCGCCGCTTGACCAATCACATTTTACCTACTAAATTCTGGAAGGTTGACCTTGGCCTCGCCGGAATAATAGTTCAACATTGCAGAGACAGAGCTTGAGCGAGCTCTGATTACCGTGTACTCTGCGTTCAGAATTCCTCTTTGAATGCCTATCAACTGACTTCAATTTAAGAATTTGTCAGAGGAAACAGCGACATTTTCGTCAATTTGCCCACTAGTTACGATAGCCACTTATTTATCAAGCTTCGCCTTCAATCTTCGATATCCTCGCCGCTACTCCTGGTCCTGTTGTAGCTGTTGTGGTCACCTCTCGTGAATTTGACGAAGGGCCAAGTCAGTTATTTAAGAAGTATTGGCGTATCGTCGGTTAGTCTGAGTAATCTGGAGGAAGGAGACTTTGCCATCGGTAGACGACAGCGCGCAATGGATCGAGCGAGCGGCGAGGCAGCAAGCTACATAATTTTACCGTCCGCTTCGCGTGAACTGAAGAAAAAAAACAGACGAATTGGCACAGTCTATATCACCGGTGTTTGATAACCTTTGGCCGCTTCTCCAGGACTTTTTGGGGTCGTGGTGTGGGTGAATTTCATCTGATTTAAAGCAGGACTACGAGAGATCCAGCTTTGTTGTTGTGCCATGTGTGATAATTTCACGCCGGTTATTACTCTATGTTTGATGGACTGATAAATGCTTCAGATCTGTAACTCGGTCGCGTATAAATTCTTATTCGCGTTTACAAGTTTTAAAGGTCTCTCGTAACACATCGTATTACTCAAAAACAAATCTGCTCCAGCGCTTTGATACGTTTAAAATTCGCGAGAGAAAGAAACACGCATTAGGTTCAATAATTTTACTTGTCAGCGCTTGCCAGTTGCTCGATCGTGATTGGCTAGGACACCACGAGCCAAACAATGGGAAAGGAATGTTGGCTTCGGGTAGGCAGGCGTTAGTGGGGAGGAGGTGAAATACGAGTCCCCTAAAAACGACTGCGTGGGAGGCTAGCCTTATTGTGACAAATGCAAAATGGTAGAAACGAATATAATGTGCTTGATTAAAGTTAAAGAATGTGGGAAACATGGAGTGATTCCGCCTCCATCCGCATGGCGCCAATATGTGGCTGTCTGTAAAACCATTAATAATGACCTTAAGCACATGCGCCTGCGGCGAAAACGAAGACGAACGGAACTAAAACTGAACATACAATCATTCCTGCGCATGCTTCGCTGCTCATCTTCGTCCTGAAGATTTCGTGGAGAACGACAGAAAGGCAGGCATTTTTCATTTTAGCTAGAACGTAAGTTTTTAACTCTCTTTTCATCCTCAGCTCGCGTGTTGCATTATTTTTGACTGAATATCCATATTTGAGAAATAGTTAAGGCAGTTATTCGAGTTTTATGTAAATTTTTGTACTTTAAAACAGACACTGGTCGAGGGAAACATCTCCGTATCGACAAAGATAAGGCAGTCTTCGTAATATATAAAAATATATAAAAGATTCATCAAATCCTTCATTCACAGAGCGCTGTTGACAGTATAAGTTGTCCGGTATTCTGAGATGATTAACCAATAGGTGTATATTAGGTTTACGGACTCTAAACTTAGCAAGACACCCATAATCATCCCATTTCGTCTTTTATGTCTTTGGCATAGCAGCTTACGATGATTTTATTCATTTATTTAGTTTTTCTTTTTTATTATTTTGTTTTTCTCGAAGATCTTCAAATGATGCAATCTTCGCCATTAAAACTGAAAACAATCCATTAGCGGTTTGAGGCACCTACGTCATATTGTCGATCGTCTTCATTTTCGTCCTAGACGCTGGTGCTTAAGGTTGCTAATATTTACCGACAGCTGTTGCTGAAAGTTTGAACTCACCTGGAGAACACATTTTACAAGCTAACTTGCATTTGCCGGACATGACCGATGGGCTCTTCGGGCAATAGCCTCTAGATGCCCACTTTGACAATATTTTACATCCTTGTCGAAACAAATACTGTCTGCAAAGGAGAAAGACAAAATAAGACTAGCCGCTGAAATTTGAGACAAAGAAAACAGACCTAAAAGACGCCCTGTAACTTAAGCAATTTGTCAAACTCTCGGGTAGCGACCCTGTCATTATTACTGGATTAATTTAATATATTATCCCCAATCATCAAATCAGGCGAAGACAATATTTCCCCCAAAATTCCAAACAGAGTTCACCCAATATAACTTTCTCAGAACCCATCTTATGTGCATGAGTCCCCTTCACCCGCTGAGTTTGGTAATGCTCGCATGATGGTGCAGTTGGCCATTATCTCGTTGCCTCGATGATTCCAAGACATGCATGTAGTCTGGCTCGGCTCATGGCCAGGCCCAGTATGCTCAGGGAAAGGAACGCCCTTGATACTGAATTAGAATTCTGGAGGTTAAGAATCGAGATTTTACCTTGCTTGGGTTTGTCTTTTAATTTCTTTTTCTTGTCAAAGGGCTTGCCTTGGCACAAGGAACCCAGTATCGCCAGCAGCGCGAAAATTAAAGCTGCCTTCATCGCCCCCTTTCTAGCAAGAGTAATGAGACTGGATTAGTGTATCACGTTTGACAAGAGAGATTCAGTGTGACCCAATTGCACAAAAAAGGAAAGACTAATCAAAAATCTTAATTATTCCGACAACGGTTACAGGTCAAAAAGCCAGTCAATTTATTTCTCAAGAGAGTTTGAAAGCAAAGTTCTTCTTACCTATCTTCAAAACTTTTGGAATTAACGTTTACAATGAAATTGGCGATTATGCACTAAAATTAATGTCAGGACACACTGTCAGTGTCCTCACGTTACACTGGTAATATGCAAACTTAACAAAGTAATCTAGTGTTCGATTGGTGACTAATGTAATTATGATATTGTCAACAGGGTATGGCATTGTGCAGCAGTAGTGTAAGTGTAAGTGGTTGTATAATTGTAAGTAGTGTACTGCTTGTTTTTCTGTAGTGTTAGTAGGTTATTGTAAGAAGTGTTGTCGTAAATAAAGCCAGAAAAAGAAAAGAAGAAAAGAAAGTGTTAAAGTCCTTTCAGTGGGAGTTGAAACGTTTGTGAAATTTATATACCTATGAGAAGCAGCGAACTTCATTGGCATTTACAGCTGTTGTCGCCTATTACATCTATTAAAAAATGTTCTCAACTCAAAACTTTATCGATTCGATCACAAAACCTATTCAAAGGGCTAAGCGTCCTCAAGTTAAAAACAAATTCATGATTAGTTGCACATACTGTAAGTAAATGCCACTTGTATATTTGGTAATTTAACACTTTTTACCCGGCTGCAAATTGTTGACTCGGTCAAATTTAATTCATTTTAAGTAAAACCAATATGGGAAGCCAAAATTCTTCTTCAATAGTTCTACGCGGAAAGTACATTCAATAAATCAATTTTGCCCTTGTATCAATGACGATTATATTTTGAAACTGTGAACTCGTGAAAAGGTTTTTAAACTTAAGGAAAAGCATTTACCAATACAGCTCATGACAGAGTCTACTATGGCTGGTGTGATGTTATCGAGATTAACCTTTAGCAGGTTACAAGCAAATGAGTGACAACTTTCGTAGTGACATTTGTCTTTTCATTATTTTCTTCATTTCACTTGACTAGTTGTTTTCGGTTATGTTCTTGCGTGTTTGTGTTTTGGTGTGCCTTGGATTACTATGGCTGGGAAATCCAGCTAAGAAGCAAATTCAACAGGAGATCCTCGTAGGTAAAAAAATATCAGCCATTGTGAGCAGATGAGGTCACTCATATGAAGTCTTGAAATCAAATCAGTTTTCAGTGGATCCGGAACTCACTTGATTTGAAGAAGACACAGAGCTTTTTCTATCTTGCTTGTTGGAAATTAATACCATGAGCATAGATTGACTCAAACATAACTAAAACTCAGATTTAATTAAGGTACGGTAAAATGTACAGGTCAAGAGCATTCAGTTTGTATTCCGCGAGAGCAACATGACACTTTTCAGTCCGGTATTAAACTTGTCAGTGTTTTGTGACACCTTAAACCATTAGAAATGCGATTCCTACCTGAACACACTTTAACAGCTGATGTGTTATCTCCCAGTAGTTCCCGCCTTTTCAAACAAAATGGAGGCACTGGGTTAGCTGTTTTGTGATTCACTGAGACGTTGGTGACCTCATATAAACGTCATTAGGAGCTCGTAAGGATATAACTTTTTAAAATAGAGAATTCTCTCGGTCGTTACATCTGCCTACAGAAACTAGGCCGATTCACTCAAGGTTGGTCCGTTTTGTACTTAAACAGTTTATTTTCCGCTCTGTAAGCTGCACTGTTTCTCCTCATTTTTTGTTATCATTTATTTATTGGATTTCACTTATTTTATGATCCAATCTATAACAATTTTTCTTCAGTTATTTCAATATTTTCACTTTAAGGTTGACATTTTTAAAAGTTGAAGCTTTATTTTGGAGTAGGCGCATGCTCTATTTCGAGATCAAGAGTTTGTTTCGCAAACTGTTCAAATAAGAAACGAATTACAGGTGTATGCTGCTTTCTGTCTGGTCGAGATTATTTCACTTCAGCGAAGCGATCCTATATATAGTTTCGTCGTATTTATTACTAAGCATGGGTTAACCTGCATTTGCAAATCAGTTTAATTTCACATGTTACTCTCTTTAGTTACTGTAGGATGTTGCTGTTTCAGTAAAAAACGATTTGCCCTTTATAACGTGGTATGTCTTCGTTCTTATCAATATGATACGAAGTAATGTCACGAAAGGACTCGACACTAAATCCAAAACAATTGCCAACTCTTCATTGCCTTGGCCTTTGTTCGTCACCTTGGTTACAAACAGGTGAATGGTTTCATGAGCTATATCCTATAAGGCACCATTAAGAAGGACGAGATTTAAAAGGATCGTTACAAAAAAAGAGTGAACCGAAACAGATAAAAAACAACAAAATTCATTGATCAATGTAAGAGTTCGATCATAAAACACATGTTTAGAGAGAAATATGTTCAACGGGCCATTTAATTAAATGCATCTGCCCAGCCTCAAAGACAGAATAAACTCCTTGCTAACAATTAAGCGATAAATTAGTAGATTAGTTCAGCTAGTAAGTGAATAATCAAACCTTTGCGGATCAACTCATGGTGAACGTACTTTTCTTTCGATGTTCTTCAAACTACCTTCCTCCAACTATCCCATTCACTTTTAATTACGTACTAAACTAGCGTTAAAACGAAGCATTTCTGGGTTGCATTCACCAGGAAGGGAAATAATTTTATGTATCAACAAACCCTTTGTGTTAAACTTGGGTTCACTGAGCATCATAGCTTTTTAATGACCGAAACGAAGTGTGTGACTGTGCCATGCTTTCGAACTTCCTTACGAAATTAAATCTTGGTTTATGACAAGCCTCCTTCTTTTGCTAGCAAGTCATGCCTATTGATGACTTTATGAATTTACCGATAGTTGCCAGTGCTTACCTGATTTACGTGTGGTTGTGTTCTCGTAGTCAAAACACTGCCCGGTAAACGCTCTCTGAACCAAAGCAACAGCTACCCGTTTGGAGGTTAACCTGGTGAATAATTAAACGGGAGCAGAAAGGCCACAAGCAAATTTTTTTAGCCTCAGTAAACTTTGTTGAGGTTCACTGTGTCGGCCGAAACTAGGTCTGGAAAGGCATATTGTTGTTTTTGCTTACTGATAAAACATCATCTATTTGAAGATATCATTTTTACAAGAAATTCATACTGCGATGCAAAATTAACTTGAAATATAACTTCATGAAATTCGATACTATTTTCATATCTTACCTGAGGTTTAAGTCATTTACTTACGCAACCTTTATGCCATGAACAAACTGAACAAGAGTGTAAGGTCAATTGGCTAGAAACAAAGGTGTTTCAACACCAAATAATTGCCACCAGGAGTAGGAGTGTATGCAAAGAGCTCGATTGTTCCATTCAGATGTTAGAGGTGTAGTTACTAGTAAATCTGGGACTGCGAATCACTGGCCTCACAAACTTTTAACCACGTTTCACTGGTTTCACCTTCTCGAATTTTGCACGAGGCCTGATCTCTTTTTCAAATTCAACTGCAAGTCTAAAAATGCCTCAGACTAACAGAACAATTTTTATATCCTAGCCTCAGGAAATCTCAAATTTCTTATTTACCTCCCCTTCAATACACAAATATTGTAATTGGTCTTAACACCACATAACTGGATCACTGATACATTAAGCATTTATTTACTAATACAAGATTTTGCTAATGATCAGTTCTGGCTGGTGAATTTTGGGTAGATCCAGTCCTTTGTGGGGGCAAACGGCCATTTTAGGACGTAATTTGAAATTTTAATTTTGACCGTTTGCCCCCACAAAGGACTGGATCTACCCACATTTTACCAGGAACTGATCATTAGCAAAATGGTGTATTGAAACAACTAAATGCCCTCTTTTCGTCTGTTAATATTTAACGTTCATGATCAACCATTGCAAATGAACTATTACGTTATTTTAAACAAAGCCATAAACACGGTAACTTCCCACAAGTCTCCGAAACCTTAGGGAATGTGCGCCTTTCATCATTTGGCTGTGTGACCGCTTGATGCGGTTCCAGTCAAAGCCCACATTTCACCCTTGCTCATCATAGAGTCTCCAGTAGCTCAGTGGTTAGAGCGTCCGTAAAGATCACGGAGGGTCGTGGGTTCAAATACCATCTGGAACTCGGATTTTTTTCCCGCGTTTCCATTTGATGCTACATGTATTTCGATCATGAATTATTTTTCCTTTTTTAACTACAGGACAGTCCTGTTTCAGTCCTATTAGTCTTCACAGGGTTCTTAGCACATGAAGATGTGGTTCAGTCTCCATATATATAGTTCATTAAACAAACCGCTTCAGATACTAGGTGCCAGAATGGACAGACGGCATGGCATATTAGCAACTCCAAACAATTTCTTAGTGATAGACCACGCTGCTGAATGCAGCTTTGCGTAAGAGCGGCCATGTTTCAAAGAATTTCCTTGAGGTGGTGTGACTAATGACCTTGTGAGATGTAGACTAGATGTCATAAGGCCGATACAAACGTTACCAACATTGCTGCCACAAAACCTCAAACTTTCTTTGGTGCACCATTCTGAGTGCGTTTGAACGCCTTTCTGTTTTTGTTTTGTTTTGTTTTGTTTTTGTTTGTTTGTTTGTTTGTTTGTTTGGGGTCTGTTGGCACTTCTTGGGTGTTGCTGCCTATTTTATTCGGGACTCAGCATCACATATTCACATTTTTCTTCTACGACCCTTTGTATATTAGCAAAGATAAAATGATGACTGATTAAAAAACATTTTGGCTTTTTACAATTTTACTACATAGACGAAATAGGGAGAACTTGAAATCGCAAGCTAACAACTTGTTCGTTCTGCATCTTGCAGCAAGCAGCTGAGAAATCTCTTGACTCTATTCAAACTAATTGTGTTCTGATTATCCTCAACTTCCGCTGAAAGAAGCTTTCATATTTAGGACATTTGTGTAGTTGTATGTGAAGTAATTTGTGGATTATCTTGTTTTTTCTTTACTTTCTTTCGTAATCACGGCTACAATGCTTTTCATTTTCGGTGCTAGTTTCACTTTCCTTACTCGTTCATCTTTTGAAGGTTGCTTTCCCTTTTCTTTTGCATCCCCATTCTTCTTTGTTTTCATGTCAGAAACTGTAACTTTTGCGTCAGTCTCTGTGGCAGTCATGCCAGTCCTGTTAGAATTTTTTGAAGGTTGCTTTCCCTTTTCTTTTGCATCCCATTCTTCTTTGTTTTCATGTCAGAAACTGTAACTTTTGCGTCAGTCTCTGTGGCAGTCATGCCAGTCCTGTTAGAATTTTTTGAAGTTTCCTTTCCGTCTTCTTTTGCATCACCATTCTTCTTTGTTTTCATGTCAGAAACTGTAACTTTTGTGTCAGTCTCTGTGGCAGTCATGCAAGTCCTGCTAGAATTTTTTAAAGGCTCCTTTCCGTCTTCTTTTGCATCCCCATTCTTCTTTGTTTTGCTGTCAGAAACTGTAACTTTGGCTTCATTCCCTGTGCCAGTCACACCAGTCTTGTTAGAATTTTTTGTTTTCCTACTTTTCGTTTCCCTTATGTTGTTATTTGTATCAATGTTGCTGGTTTTCTCTGAATTCTTTATTTTTTTGTGGACAGCAGCTGATCTCGTTGGCTCGCTCTTCGAAACTCCCTTTCCTTTTTGTTTCTTCATCGGTCCAACAACTCCATATTGGGGCGCTAAAATTGTGTGTCAAAAATTCAGTTAATACCTCCTTGACAACATTCATTGTTAAACAATGAACGGACGTGATCAATAAATGCATTAATTCAAGAGAGGAGAGAAGAGAGTATATCCCCTGTAGCTAAAGGAGATTGTCATTTTATCAGCAATAATTAAATAAATGCCAGGCCAAATATTACAAATGGCGAAGATGAACATGGGTTTGCTGAAAAACCCCTTGAAGTACATTGATTCTCTCTATTAATGGTATCGTAGAGTCCAGCAAGCACTCGAGCGGTATTCTTGTACCGATCGACAATTACATACGTGCATATGCGGTACCTCAGTTGAGAGAAATACAGTTTCGGCTGAAGATTCTTGGCATTCAAGTGAAGGTGATTCACCTATGACTGTGGTTCAAACTAGCATTTATTCGAGCATCAATTCGTCTTTAGACAAGAAAGAGAAAACCGTCGCTACATTGGGAATCTTGTTCTTGCAAATGAAAAGTACTATACCTGAACTGTACACCACTGACTGATGAGGTGCTTGGATTGGCGTTGGCTGGCCATGAGGACTAACGGGATACAGTTGTTGTGTCTGCTGTTGAACAGGTACTTGAGGCACTGACGGTTGCATCCCGGAATGTAACTGGGTAGGTTGCACAGCTAGGTGGTTCATTTGAGGTTGGGTCGGTTGAATGCTTGACTGGAACTGCGTCTGATGCTGTGGAGCCTGTCCTGCAGGATCAACGGCTACCTGAGGCTGATTTGTTGTTTGCAATTGTGGAGGCACTTGTGGCTGAGCTGGTGGTTGAGGATTTGCCGGAATAGGCTGCAACTGGGCCGCTTCATTGGGCTGCAGAGGCGAGGGAGTTTGAACTGGGCTACCTGTTGCTAAAGGCTGCACAGTTTGAGTAACGCCATTGGGCTGCTGAAGCGCTGCAGTTAGCGGAACTCCACCGGGTTGTGCTCCTCCACTGGGAAGCTGAGTCTGCTGAGTTTGGATGCCTCCACCAAGCTGTGGAGTCTGTACTGCCGGTCCCATAACATTATGCAGCCCAGGAGTTTGGGCAACTCCAACAGGTTGTTGGATTTGCGAAGGAGTAAGAGGAGGAGCAACATTGGGCTGCGGAGGCAGGGGTTGCATCGGTTGCGGCTGGTTAGGTTGTAAAGGTTGAACCAGTCCACCAGGCGGCTGAGGCATGTACGCTCTACATGTGTGGGGGCAGATATTTTGCCATTCAGGATCCTTACAACGATTTTCTTGGGGTTTACACTCACTTGAAGTGTCCATAACAGGGTCGTCTAAAATGCAAATAATTAAATGGACTTGATGTTACGTCCAATATAAGCCCATGGGAGGTTACTCCACGCATCACGCTGGTAGCGCTGATGATTTGGTACAAAGAGGATGAACTTATTCCTTTGCAAAAGAAAAAACCCAAAAAGTCCGAACAGAGATCAATCTAAAACTAAAAAATATTCGGCTTGTGCTGGTTTCGTACCGATGATCTCAACAGATCGATGTAGCACTCTTTAAGTTGAGCTAACTTCGAAGTCAATTAGGAGCTGGTCATTTTGTTGAAAAAGTTGGCCAGAGGTGACCAGCTTGCAGTTGGCTTTTCAGCTCGGAGAGTAGAGAAGTGCTCCGGTAGCTGAGAGGTAATGGGTTCGAACCTCACATAAGCCTGCTTGTATTTTATTCTATCCTATTTTATTTTTCAGGTGCCTAAGTTGCGTTTATAACTGCGCTTTAATAAAGCCCCGTCAATGCAGCAAAAGAGTAACTGTTTAGCAGTTTCTCAGTAGATAGACTATACGAAAAACGTGTAAATTTACCTGATACGCACATGGCACAACTCAGTTTACAGTTTTTAGTCATATACCGGTGATTAATTAAGCATTCACCAGCTGATGCCCGTTTCTGGCACTCCTTTGTTTCCCAGTCTTCACATAAAAAATCTGATGATGAACGAAATTAGAATAAATTGTGTGTTATTTTGATCAGTTATAGAGTACTAAAGTGATGACGTCACAAAAACTAAATCTCTGAAATTATGGGATTCGTTTGGATATTGAGAAAGAACACGATAAAAAATACCTACTTGCCAAGAATCGGCATTATCTTACAGTTTGAGAGCGAGGTATTAGTGCCGTTATGCTCTGCTGACTCCATACAAATCCTTCTAAATTTCACTTAGTTCACAGCATAACGTTATGAACCAAGTAAAATTTAGACGGATTAGTATGGAGTCAGCAGGGCATAACGGTGCTAATATCTCGGAGTCAACTTATCGATTTGCGTTAATTCTAGTTGTTGACAAGACGGGTTATGATGGTCATAGGCGTCACAAGCTGATAATAAGGAAAGGAAGACGAGAAAGCTGGAGCATTTCTCATTTTCATTTTATACTTAGTTCTCCGTTACGTTCTCCAATCACATCGCTCTACTCAAATTTAGATTGACCTCACATACTGACTTCCTTTGGGGAAATGGTTGAAATGAACGAAATACCTCGACAGCTGTGCGGACAAACCTTAGTCCATCCTCTCTCCAAACAATAACCTTGACCATGCTTCTCCAATTCTGCTGCGCATTTACTTGATAGGTCCATGCGCTTAAGGGGATCCCCTAAACAATAAATTGCCACAAACGCTGTTTAATCTCTTTCCCTTCTTAAAGATTATATTCCACAGAACAAAAAAAAGTTAAAATTGAAAAACTTCTTCAAACATCAATTCTTGACTTCGCTCGAGTGGTGCTTTAAACTGTATACCCTTAGCAAACCCTGGTCATAAGAAGTGGTGATTAACACTAAACCTCGCGGGCATCTGATTTTCTTTGTAATATTTTATTTAGAAATTACACAATTATTATTTAGGTGATTAAAAGGGAAAGAAGAGTGATACCTTGACATCCATGACAAGATAAACTATTACTACAAGAATCACTCCGACAACGAAAAGAGGGAGGGCACTAACGTTGGAAACATCAAGGCGATTAAGAGATTAGTTTAGATGCCGTCAAATTAGCAGCAAATTAATGCTTGGATTCAGTAAAATAACATCGCCTGGGTGATGGGATAACCGCCCAAACCCGGAAAACATCAGTTCAATCGGATGTTGGTCATGTTACCCCTGTGACTGATTCTGTTTTGGTGACAAGGTAAAGCAAAACCGCAGACACTAACCTGGAAAACACATCTTGCATGTTAACTTGCAATTTTGACTCATGAACTGAAGTCGTGTGCCACAGTAGTAATCATAATTGCTGCAACGTTCTGGATCATCGTCATAGCAAACTTCGTCATCTAGAGAAGGGTAAAGTATTTTACTTACCATGTATAGATAGCAGCCTTTTATGCCCGTATGGCAGATATAGAGTCAGGACTTGCCCGATCTGTCCCAGTCACAAGTCACCAATCGCCTAAATAGCGGGAAATTATTGACGCTGGTACACTTGAGAAGTAGTTAACGTAAAATTCTATTATGTTCTTGCCCTACAATTTGGTGCAGACGCCAAGGTTAACTCTCTGATGCAACCGCAGCCATTATGAATAGCAATAACTGGGTGAGTAAGTTATAAGAATTTGGGATAGCCCTCTAGCTTGAAAAGTTATCAATGGTTGGGATTCACGGATTTCCGAATGGTGGCCAGTTGCCAACGTGATAGTAGGTCTAGCAACCATTATAGCATCCAACGCTTTGTTCCTTTGCAACCGGAGAAACCTTGGAGGTTGAATTTCATGTGAACAAACCGTTCCGTGAGGTTAAGTAGTAACAGGGAACAGCCTCCCAAAATTAAATGTTTACGGTTTTCCAGCAGTTTTTCAATTTATTTGTGGTTTCAAGTGTATTTACCCCTATATCTCTGTGTAGCGACTTCTTTGACCCGGGTCCTTGCCACTGGACTGCTATGCGACAAGAAGACCAAGTTGAAGGTTGAAAGAATGAAGAGATTGTTAATGGTTGAAACCATCGCTCTGTGAAAAAGGCAAAATAAATTTTATTTTTGATGCATCTACATTTTTCTCGCGAAGTTGGGCTCAACTCTGCAAGAACTCATTTTCAGCTGTCTTTGAGACCTCGTGTAAAGCGTAGAAACTAAAAAATTTATTAAATGAAAGTGAAAGTAATGGAGGTTAGAATAATCCGCAGCTTCAAATATATGATTCTCGCATATTCATCACTCGCGGGTATATTATGAACCAACAAAATGACTAGCTACCAGCTGGCTTGTTAGCTCAGTTGGTAGAGCACTGCCCCGATATCGCAGAGATCGTGGGTTTGGTACCCGTACCAGCCTGATTTTTTTTTTTTTTTTCAGGCTTTGTTTTTTAACTGCTGCTCAAGTGGTGTCATAACTGCGATGATCAATCACGTCTTCATTAAAATCGCCAACAGTCGCAGAATTAATACTGAAGCTCTCTCTATATCGTGTACTACAGAGGTGTTTGTGAAATGTTTTGTGGGATTCATTAGCTGTTTTAAGTACTTATAATTTCGCTTTCATCGCAAGATAGAGCAAACACTTTACTTGTCAAGAGGTTTGTTTGTCGCTTCGGGTTTTAACTAAGTAAACGTAATATTCGAGCAGTTGCCAGACATGATAAACATGGAGATCAATGCACTCACTCTCGAATTTTGAAGTAGGATAATTGTTATCATAAGCATACTTAGTCCGCCTTTCCTCTTGACAATAACGAATACTTTGTTACTGTTCCAAACGCTTTTGCTAGAATAATTACTTCAATGAGGGGGATTTCAAGTCCCAAGCCCATAGGCGTCAAACCATTGTTAATTGACCGCATAATCAGGGAAGATATAAGATATCTCACCAACAAAAGTAAATTTATTGGCGATTGCCTGGTTTTCTCCTACCTGACATATACTACTGGTACCGCTATCTCCTCCACCCATGCGAGCACAAAGGCTGTTTTAGAGAGGAAAAATGCACTTAGAATTTATCGGAAAAACAATTCGGCTCCAAAGAAAAGAGACTGGGGCACGTCAGTGTTCAAGCGGAGAAATCCAATGTAATTTCAGTACTCACCTAATTTTTACCTTTACTGGGATCAAGCGACATGCTTCCCTGTTTGCCTAACTTTTGGTGCTTCACAAAAGGCTCTATTGCTAAATTTTTTATCACCAACATGACAACCACCAGTATTTCAGACGTGAAACAAATTGTAACCTGTTATGTCTAGTTAGAGAAGTAAAACAGTCATACCGTAAGCTTGATTTGACATCTTTTATAGTTTACAAAGCTTGAATATTAATAGTGGCTGTAGAAGTGTTTTAAAAGACCTGGCTTGTTAGCTGTACACTTAGGCAGCTGCCCTCAAACTAAATGGTCTGTTGCATAGAACGACCCTAGGTGTGAGAAATCAGGGTCGTAACGAAGTATATTTTTCCATCGCTGATCCCATAATTTTGGCCCAATAGTTTGATCCCTGATCCCAAAAACGTGACAACGTGTGATCCCTGATCCCAATAAAATTTTCTGATCCCATGACGCAATTGGTAAGCGACTGGCCTATTTGCAAGTTAAAGTTAAGTGTGCTTACCTGAAGCAACTCGTCATTTGCCCACTATAATCGTTCTCATTCATCCTTCAAGGAGTTTTCTTCTTTTAGCATGTTGTACAAAGTAAAAATTCTCGCCTATGGTTTGTGTGCAATTTTTTAAAATTTTACTTTAAGGCTGCTACTAGAGTCCGATCGCTGGTCCTTTCAAAAAACTACTGATCCTGATCCCATGATTTGTGATCCCTGATCCCGGGGCTGTGATCCCTAATCCCATATACCTCGTTACGACCCTGAGAAATGTTAGATCAATAATCTACAAGTACGTCTCCTTCACAAAAATGTTGGAAAACTGCAGTAAAAGCTGAAAGAACATGAAAAAAAGACGAACCGAACCGACAAAGACGAACCGAAGCCGGAACAGGCGGGCAGCGCTTTAGAAACCAATTGCTGCGACTGACAGGCCATTTATTCTTCTTCACTTACTCTGAGGTCACGCATAAATTAGAATTCCCGGTTCAACCGGAAGTCGGCCATGTTGGATGACAACTTGACCCAGACAGTGACCCGAGACAATCGCGTTGAACGAGCTCGGTAATATGGGAGTCCTTTGTGCCGTTTTTGATTGCAGCCACAACATGAACAGGGACAAACAATTCAGTTTTTCGATTTCCAGCAGTAATCAGAAATCAAGGAGAAGAAATGAAGAAATTGGGTCAAATGCGATGGAGTAAGTGTATCGCAAACATTTCCTGCGAAGACCTTACAGAGAATAAAATAAAATACTCTCGCGCATGCAGCCTTCACTTCATATCAGGTAATCCACATTTTATTCTTTTGCCCTAGAAGGAAAGTAAACATTGAAAGATATCCGATATAGAAAAAGGGTGAACATCAGAAGACTTGGGTAAATCTGGGTTGAGGAGACGTAAACAAACTTTCGCGGGAAAAAAATCGTCACCTAAATTTCACTAATATTTCTAATTTACGTTATATTTTAGACAAACCATCAGACCTCTACAGTGTCAACGATCCAGACTGGGCACCTACCTTGAATATGGGCCATGACAAAATAAAATCACCGAGTAATGATGATCTGAAGCTTACTCAAAGAACGAAGGATCGCGCGGCAAAGCAAGCTCGCCTTGAACAGCTTGCTAGCAACTCTCAAGTTGTTTCTGTCAGAGAGACGATCGCGGAAAATGAACGTGGTTGTACCTTTAATTCTTCTGGTGTTGAATTTGAGGTCTTAAAACGAATCGATGAGGAGCGTGAAGAATTTCCCAAAGATATTGGAAGCGTTGGTTGTCAAACCGAGTGGCTTCGTGCTGACAAGCCCTTGGGGGGCACTTCCTAGTAGTAGGCTAATGGGGATGTGCCGCTGGATGGGGTCGCTTTTTCACGACTGGATTGACTATAACAGCGTTGTATTTTCAATAGAGTTACTAGAATGGGGTCGCACATTTTCCGGATTTTGGGGGTAAATGTACCTGAATATTTGCACTGTAGGTGAAAAGTAAAGTGTCCTACCTTCACTTTAACAAATGTGTCAATTCGTTTTAGGATGACCTACTTAGCTGGCATCACGAAAATCACATTTGCCCAAAAGTGACTAAGATGGGGTCTATAATCAGCCACAGAATAGACTGCAACGGGGTAGGGGTTCTGAGAGGCCAGCGGCACATACCAAGCAAAAATTGACCCAAGTACCGCCCCCCCCCCCCCCGGGTGACAAAGAGTGTTAAACTGACCTAAGCATGACTCAAATTTACCAGCTTGAGGAATGCAACAGAAACCTATTTACAGAGTTTGAGAAAAAACAATTCTACACTGGAATTCCAACATTTGTAATACTTATGCAGCTGTTTTACTTCTATTGCTACCTATGTTGTTGGCACAAGTACCAATGCACTGTAATAACTACCGTCCAATCCTCCTTTTGTCAGTAAAAATTGGTTGGTTTGTCTGTTTTGTTTGTTTGGGTGATTTGTTCGATTTCGATCCAATTTCGACAGTCGCTAGATTAACTTATCTTCAACAAAAACATTTTGGGGAATTAAATAATTCGAAACCGTTTTTCTCTGAGAGCCATTTCCGTGCGGTCGCTCCTATTCAAAATTATGCAAATTACCCGAAAATAGAAGCCACGTGAGAAAATTTGTAATTCCAATTTACGGACGCCGTACCATCTTTAATGGCCTAATTTTCTTTTGGATGAATGATATCAATGAAAAATATTAAAAGGAAAATGTTAGAAATCCGCCTTTTTGTAGCGGAGTTACAGCAGTTCAAAGTAGGCCAATCCCATACATTCACTGTAATTTAGCCGTGTTTGACACTCCCTCCCCCTCCCCTCCCTTCTGCCAATATGGCGTCAGAAACTGTGGAAAGGTCTATAACAACAGGGATTAACTGGCAGACGATCAATACGTTCTGACGATACACAACTCACAGCTTAGGCTGTCAGTCAACGTCCCCAAAAAACTTCTGAAGACTATACTCACCCGTAAGATCGTGCTGCATACAATTGATATGACCCCGAGTTCAAACCATTTACGATTATGTCTCGTGTGATTGGTAATAGGCAAAATGAATCCAGCAGTTAATTGAGGTCCAGCCCTGGACAAGTGGTGTCTCAAGTGGAGGCCAGGTTACGAGCAATTAAGGTTATTGTGTAGGTTCAGGGTATAAAATTTTCGATTTTTATTTTTTTCCATAAAAATGAACTTTTTACTGTGATCTTTCAAGCAAAGAAAAACACAATTCAAAACGATTGAATGGTCGCCGAGAAATGGAAAAAAAACCTGTTTGCACCGGAAGTAAATGTTGACAGTATGTTAATGCAGTGCGGCCAACCGGAGTGATTTCCGCGGGAAATATTGAATGCGAAAAAGTTGCTTTGCTTCATGAAGGTTGTGCGCTTTTAGTTTTTCGGCTATGATGATGAGTCAGGTAAACTTAGTCAAAGCTGGAGAATTTGTGACAAAATGATAAACCAGTGAACTGTTTGAAGCACGAGAGTTTGCGTTCAGATAAAATTACGCGGAAAATTTCCACAGTAGGTGACCGGAAGAAAAGGTAGCCTTAAATTGATTGGCCGATCGTCGATAGAGGTGTTTGCGGGCGGTGTTTATTTTTGTAGTGAAGATTTTTTCAAGTGCTGTTTTCGCAAAGTTTGTTTCTGACTTGAAGATCACACTTTCAAGAGTTACAACTCAAGGGTGATTTGTTCGATTTCGATCCAATTTGGACAGTCGCTAGATTAACTTATCTTCAACAAAAACATTTTGGGGAATTAAATAATTCGAAACCGTTTTTCTCTGAGAGCCATTTCCGTGCGGTCGCTCCTAGCAAATTTGAAAATTCTCTGTAACTTTTGAACGCAGTCGAATAAAGGAAAACCCGAACACGTTTTTTTTAGCTTCTGGGTTCCAGACTTTGAGAGAAAAATCAAATTCCCTAAATACAAAACTCACAGTTAGTTCTAGCTTTCAAAAGATGATTTAGACCTTCGAGTTTAGACTCAACGGAACGTTCAGTAATTCACTTTCTCACAAAATTAATAAACTACTCGAATAGCTAGTTTAATTAGCTTTAATTTGATATAGGGTTTATGGTATCTGGGCTGTAATCGAGAGCCGCTACAACCCTTAGATTAGAGACACCCCTGAAGGTACACGGCAACCTTAACAATTATTGGATGAGGTTAAGTATGATAACGAGAATTTTCATGGCCTAGGTTTGTGTTATCATGTGAAAACCGAATTCAATCTAATAGTTTTATTGTGCATAAGCTTGAGCGTTTGTAAAAACAAGAGCGCGTACAAGAACTAACACACTACGCCAACTTGTAAACTACTTTATTTTTAAGTTTACAACCTGAAAGTTGCAACGCAAAACAAATTTTTCCAGAAAACTTTTACAAACCCACTCTAAAACAATTTTAAAACTTAAAATTAAACTTTTGGCTGAACGCAGACCCGTTTTGGTAAAACCTTCCGCAACACAATTCCAGAAAGCTTCAGTAAAACAAACATGTTGCTCACGTGTCTAAAATTATTGTCTGGAAAATGACGTCACTTGTGCATGTATAAGACCTATTGTCTGTAGGTACCACCTAACGAAAACAGTGTTAGCAGTAATTACCTGCGTGTTTGTAGTCAATCAAAAGTGAGATAGTGACACCAATGCATATATAATAATAATAATAATAATAATACACATTGCTGGCGTACCGGAAGATGCCAGAGCTGGCCACCGTGAGTGAAGCACATCAAATTTTCCCTCAAAGTAAACAAAGAAGGCGCCCGGAAATGGTCATTGAGGACCTTAACGCCTTCGAAGAGGAGAGATGATCATCCAAGGCCACTGGTTTCGCTGAGTAATGGACCCATCGGGAAGAGGTAGAATAAAGGTAAATGGCTGGTTAACTCGGATTCTCGTCTATCATAGTACCTTAACAAGTAATCTTTCTTGGTAGATCAACTTAAGTATTATAGAGACTAGTAGTAATCAAAGATTAGTAAAGTGCGTTCGACCTCTAGTAAAAGTTCTTTCATTGTATTCATTGCGTAGAAAAATTCAGGAAAAGTGGATTGTGGGGTGCTCTCAGCCAGTGTCATAAACCAGTTGCAAAGTTGAACACAACAATAAGTTGTGTTCAACATCTTAGTAATGTACTTGATACAATGACAGTGGCCTAAACAAATAGTAGGACAAAATTGAACAAGCGGATAAATTATGTTTTACAGTAGTTTACTAAGTTGGAATTCAATACGAAACTTGCATAACTCAACATGTCAATGTACTTTGTGGTCCACTTCTAAAAATTACTTTTAAACGAGATGAGTTCACTAAGTTTCAATTCAAAAAGAAACTTGCATAACTTAACATGTTAACGTATTTTGTGGTCCACTTGTAAAAATTAATTTTTACTGAGATGAGCTCACTAAGTTGCAATTCAAAAAGAAACTTGCATAACTCAACTTGTTACAAACTCGTGCTTTTGATTCAATGGCTGCCCAGCTACACACTGCTGGGTTGAATTTTGTTCATTTGATCACCTACTATAGACATGGTCGTTAGACCCAAAGGCCACCCAGTTAAATAACTGGGATTTGTCAGAAACTCGTACTTTTGAACTTCATAACTCAGCGACTTGAAAAAATCTGCATTCATCTCGCCAGCGCTCATTGGCTGAAGGGAATCTGATAATGGTCGAGTATCACAAGTATGAGCGCAGAGAGAAGTTGATTCTCCTGAGAAAAGCAGCTGAATTGACACATCACAACTCGCTGCCGTATCCGGGGCAAGTTGAAGCGTCTGTTTCCTAGAAAATACACTACTACACAGCTTTCTGAGTATTCTCGTACGTAGCCTTAGCCATATTTGCTAGTGGAAATTCGAATAAAGCAATAAAACTTCACTTACCTTGTGGAAAACTGCGAAAAGCGAAAATATGATCCAATAGCTAGCTGCAATCTTTCCACCGCGAGCGGTAATTTAACTGCACGTGTAAATTCCAGTTCACGGTGGCCAAGAAAACATTAGCATATGAGATCGAGGCTATATGTGCCACAAAGTCAGTCCAAAATGGCGCCCAAACGCTGAAGTCGCATGGCATCAAGATCGATACCGCGGGACTGGTCCACAAAACCCGCGAGAGTGATTTCCGTAAAAACGACACGATTAGTATATGCGTTCTCCTTCGTCGAACGCAATAAGAAACGAACGTAACCTCACTCTATGGGGAATTACCAATAGCTATACTTGGCACGCTTTTAATGTACCCGTGCTACCTTAAAACAAGTCCTCAGCCTCTGGCATTTCCCTACAGAAATACGCTTGGTGACAGAACAACGTGTTGTAAGGGTTTAGCTTACATAAAACTGGTTTAGCGCAACCAAATCAACAAAGCTCTAGCTACAATAGAACCAAAGCAATCCATAACATTTCACAGGGCCTTTTTACGGCCAGAGTTACATTAGTCAGCGCGAGAGGAGAAAGGTCGAGAAAGGCAACCTCAGTTGTTGCTCGGTGCCTCATTACCTCGGGCTGATCTCTCAGAAGCTTTACCTTTTCCTACCTTAATAGCCGCCGAAAAGGTACACTTGCATCAGAAGTAAATTAAATCTTTGACCTCTATGTATTATGTTTGGTACGGGATCGATCAAGCGATCCGTTTATGCCAGGGCTAAACGACTCTTTATATACTGTGGTTTGACATGACCAACATCGTTTTTGATGGACGAACGGTTAAACGACGCTGATCCAAAACGGTATTTGTTAGCCCAATGTCATCAGTGAAACTTATAAGCCTACTCAGAACGTTAAAATCATCAGGTAGGAAGCAGGCAGTGGTTCCACGCTCTAAGCTAAAATCTTGCTTTTTCTGTTGCTGCACCTAGACTATGGAACGACAAACTGGAAAGCATAAAATGTAGCGAAGTTCTTTTTTTTTTACTTTTTATTTTAAGCGTAGTTAATCTGAAAACGTACCTTTTTAAACGTTATTTTGACACTTTAATTTGTTGGGCATTGTGGCGCCTTTTGAGGGCTAAAATAAAGAATTTGGCGGGCTAAAATGTATTTTATCCCTCAAAAATAAACCATACGATTTAAGCAGCCAATAAAAATTGAGAAGTTATTACAATGAGTTCGCGCCGTTTTCTTCCAGCGTTGCTAAAAGAAATCACTGTCATGGAACATTGTCTTACATAATCAAGTAACGAATGTAGGTAAATAAAGATTAATTGTAACATTAAAACAAACGTTAAATTGGGTAGAATTGGGTGGGAACATCCTGTGACGTAAACATTTCGTGTCTAAAATACAGGGTGTGACACTTATGTAATTGGATTAGTTTTGGTTAAGGTGCGTGTCATGCACGACTCGGAAATGTAACTAAATAAACAATAGACTTGTAATGTACAAAATTAAGTAACTGGGAAATTCAGGATGTACGTAAAAGGGTGTAAACTTCCTCTTTTATCAGTAAAGTAGATAAATAGAGAACGGCTGTACGTGTAAGTTAGATTGATTGATTGAGATTGTGAAGAGATCGTGAACGGAATGTTACCAGATTGAAGGAATGTGTATCGTGGATTGCGAATAAAGTACCAGAAAGAATACAGTCCTGAGTGTTGAACCAGCGAGCGCGGCGATTTTCCAACGCTGAGGAAAATTCCGCAAAACGTGGTCCTTCGAGCCGGATACAATGTCGAACAAGAAAGTGAGATCGGGGCATCGAGGATTTTTATCCGGAATCCTGCCAGACGTTGATGCGTGCATTGAAAGTTATGTTCCCACGAAAAAGGCTGAATTGATAAAGTGGAAGGGGACGCTAGTAGAACAGTTGCAAAAGATCGTACCACTCGACGAGGAGATTTTGGCCGAACTAGTCGCTGATGATAAATCAACTGAAAAGGACATAGCAGACGAAATCGGCAAAAGCGCAACCCTCAAAGCCGATGTTACTCAGCGACTTGTGGAGATAGATGAGAAGTTGAACGTTGTGATCGTGCCGACTTCCCAGTCAAGCGAAGTTCCAGCAACAAGCGCCCAGGTGAACGAGAATGTTGAAGGTGAACCTTTGAACTTAGCGACCCCAGCATCCACGAAAACCGTGAGAGCCAAGCTCCCCAAACTGGAAGTCAGGAAGTTCAGTGGGAAACTTCACGAGTGGCAGGAATTTTGGGATTCGTTCGAAAGCGCCATCCACCAGAACGAAGCCCTGTCGAACGTAGATAAATTCTCCTACCTGAGAGGACTGCTATTAGAGCCGGCGAGATCAGCCATTGCAGGATTTGCCTTGACTTCAGGAAACTATGGATCGGCCGTAGAGTTGCTAAAGAGACGGTACGGAAAGAAGACGGCGATCCAACGAGCTCTCGTTAACGAACTGTTAAATGCACGAGCAGTCTACCACGAGAGGGATACGGCAAGGCTGCGAAGTTTCTACGACCATGTCGAGACCAAACACCGAGCGTTGCAGGCCTTGGAGGTGGATGAAGGAACATACTCGGCAATTGTTGTCCCGATGCTCCTGGAAAAGATCCCTGACGCGGTGAGGCTTACCATTACCAGAGGAAAGGAGTACTTGGACTGGACTTTGGGGGACATGCTTCAAGCACTGCTCGTGGAGGTAGAGTTGCGAGAGGACCATTGCTTGACGCAAACAGCACGGGTTTCCGGGCCCAGTGAGAGCAGAAGGAGTCCACAACCGACAGCGAGTGCCCTGTTTACAAGAAGAGGAGAAGGCCGCAGATGCCCGTTTTGCCTAGGAGGACACCAACCGGAGCAATGTAAGAAAGTAACGAACATTGTAGAACGTAAGAGATTGTTAGCTAAGTATGGACGATGTTTCAATTGCACGGAGAGGGGCCATCGAGCCCGTGAATGCAAAATTAGCACTAATTGTAAGCTTTGTAAGGGTTCTCATCATGCTTCTCTGTGCGACTCTAAACCACAACAACCCCCAGGGGGGTACGGGTACAGCGATCAGCCGGTAGAAATTCCAGTAAATAATCCTAACAGTATGCTTGTGGGTACAGAAAGTAGGATCGCCCTCCAAACCGCGCAAGCTCTAATCAAGGGAGGCAGAAAGGGAAGAGTCAGAGTTTTGTTTGACTCTGGGAGTCATCGTTCGTTTATAACTGCTAAGGCCGCTAGTAGTTACGCCTTGGAAATAGCAAGAAAGGAGTGGCTTAGTATTAGCACCTTTGGCCAGAGAACAATGGAATCCGGGTTACGAGAAGTCGCCCGTTTTGACGTAATGCCTCTACACGGTAGCAGTGTACATACGCTCGAAGCCTATGTTGTGCCGAATATTTCACACATAAGCAACGAGCACGTAGAGGTTGTTAAAAACGACTTCCCGCACTTGCGTGATCTGTGGTTCTCTGACGTTTGTCAGACAAAAGACGAGCTCGAAATAGATCTTTTGATCGGGGCGGATTACTTGTGGGAATTCCAAAAGGGAACGACCATACGGGGGGGACCCGAGGAACCTGTGGCAGTGCACACTGAGCTTGGTTGGGTGTTGTCGGGCCCCCTGAAAAAGCGAGAGACAGATAGTCAGCAGGAAGTGTTCATTCAGGAAGTTCATTTCATAGCCCAAGATAGTGTAGCTTTAGACAGGGCCAGTTTAGACAGAGAAATTAACAAGTTATGGGATTTAGAGAGCATCGGAATTAAGAGCAGCGACGAAGTGCACGAATCATTTGAGAACGACATAGAATTTTTTGGGGGGAGGTATTCAGTCAAGTTGCCTTGGAAGCAAGGTCACGACCCTCTTCCCAGCAATTTCAAAAACAGTTTGTCACGCGTGAAAGGTCAGCTAAAACGACTCCGCAAGGAACCTAAAGTTCTGGACGAGTACGACTCTATCATCAGGGAGCAGTTGAGTTCGGGGATTATCGAGAAAGTAGCAGAATTGGAGGAAACGGGAAAAACGCACTACCTACCCCATCACGCCGTCATTCGCAGGGACGCAGAAACCACGAAAATGCGAATAGTGTACGATGCATCTTCGAAGGAAGCCAAGAACGGAACCTCCTTAAATGATTGTTTGCATACGGGGCCCTCCCTAAATCCCTTATTGTTCAAAATACTTGTTAGGTTCAGGGAAAATAGGGTCGCGCTAGTTGGTGACATAGAGAAGGCCTTTTTGAACGTAGCGGTAGACGAAAGAGATCGCGATAGTCTAAGGTTTCTGTGGGTTGAAGACACGCGAGACAACAACCTGAGCATTGTTGTTTACCGGTTTTGTCGCGTCGTTTTCGGGTTAAATGCCTCACCATTTTTGTTAAATGGGACCATCAGGCACCACCTAGCCACCTTTGAGGAAAGGGACCCCGAATTTGTGAAACGCATGGTAGAGGGGTTTTACGTCGACGATTTAGTAACGGGAGAACGTACACCCGATAAGGCATTTACCCTGTTTCAAAATGCAAGGGATCGAATGGCCACAGGGGGTTTACCTTACGAAAGTGGAAAACGAATGACCCGGGATTGAGGGAGAAAATCTGTTCCAGTGAAACTCGTAAAACGAGCCGAGAAGTGGGTAGACTCGAAGACGAGGAGACTTACGCCAAGTCGAAATTAGAAGCCCAGGGTGGAGCAAAGGGGGAAAGGGTACTGGGTCTGGCGTGGGATTGTGAGACCGATACCCTTAAATTTAGTTTTAAACAAGTGATCGAGAGGGCCAGGGATTTAGAAGTAACAAAGCGAAATGTGCTAAGTTTGTTGGCCAGTTTGTTTGATCCGCTGGGAATAATTAGCCCTGTGACAGTCGGTATGAAAGCACTTTTCCAAGAAATTTGTAGTAGCAAATTCGATTGGGATGAGGCTTTGACGGGAGAAATTAAGGAGAAATGGGATAAGTGGATCCAAGATTTGACAGAAACGAAAGGGATTCGAGTCAACCGGTGTCTCTACGACATGGGGAAAGAGAGCGTGACAGAGTGTTATTTACACGGGTTTGGGGATGCAAGTAAGAAGGCCTACTGTGCCGTGGTTTATTTTGTCTATCAAACTACAGACGGGAAAACCCATGTGAGATTAGTAGCCAGTAAAACGAGGGTCGCCCCGCTGAAGGAGCTGACGATTCCGCGCTTAGAGCTAATGTCGGCGAGAATACTTGCCCAGCTTGTGGATACGATAAAGAATGCATTACAATCACAGTTGAAAGTAGATGGCGTGAGGTTCTGGCTGGATAGCAAGACAGCTCTCAGCTGGATACAGAACAGGGGGGAATGGAAACAGTTCGTGCGCCATCGAGTAAATGAAATTTTGAGGCTGACTGCGAAAGAAGATTGGTCGTATTGCTCCACTGACGAAAATCCAGCTGACCTCGGGTCCAGAGGAGTGTTCGCTTCCCAGCTCAAGGATAACCAACTTTGGTGGCGTGGACCGTCGTGGCTCAACGCGGAGACAAACGAATGGCCAGTGACGACAGAAACCTATCAAACCCCGGAGAGTCAACTGGAGGAGAAGAAATCCGCGACAGTTTTGCTGACCGACATAGAACATCCGTCAGGTGTCGCCGCCGTGATAGATGTAACCCATTTCAGCACCTTACACAGGCTTGTCAGAGTAACAGCTTGGGTGAGGCGCTTTGTCAAGAATGCAAGGGCGCGCGTAACACAAGTGAAAAGGTCTACTGGAAGACTGGGAGTAGAAGAGTTGAAATGCGCCGAAGTGGAATGGCTTAAATCGGTCCAAAATGATCTAAGTAAGCAGCATAACTTCAAACAGCTAGTGAGAGAGCTAGGAATAAAGGCAGAGAAAGACGTTTTGAGGTGCGAAGGTCGCTTAGTTAATTCAGATTTAGAGAGCGAAGCTAGAAAACCTGTAATCTTACCTAGAAAGCACACGTTTACTCGTTTAGTTGAATGTCACCAGAGAGTGCACCACAGTGGAGTGAGAGCGACGTTAGCTGAGCTACGATCCAGGTTTTGGGTCCCAAGAGGAAGGCAAGTGGTAAAGGGAATTTTGGGTGAGTGTGTCACGTGTAGAAAGCTAACTGGGAAACCCTACAATGCTCCACCAACAGCAGCGCTTCCTGACTTTAGAGTTAAAGAAGCGCCCCCATTCTCGAGGGTCGGGGTAGATTTTGCGGGCCCACTCTATGTCAAAGAAAAATCTGGTCAAATGGGTAAGGTTTATATTGCATTGTTTTCGTGTTGCGTGACTAGAGCGGTGCGTCTGGAGTTAGTGGAAGATCTGTCAGCTGCCGCGTTCAGGAGATGTTTGCGAAGGTTCATCGCTAGAAATGGAACTCCTGTCTTGATTGTCTCAGACAATGCCAAGACATTTCAAGCTACGGAGAAAGCTCTAACTAGATTGTTCGATCACCCAGAGGTCAAGGCCGATTTAGAGCGTGACAGAATAGAGTGGAAATTTAACCTTGAAAGGGCACCCTGGTGGGGTGGGTTTTTTGAAAGAATGGTTGCTAGCGTAAAGCAGTGTCTCAGGAAAACACTAGGTACCGCAAGACTGTCTTTCGATGAATTGTCAACCATCCTCACTGAAGTAGAAGGTACACTCAACTCGAGGCCATTGACATACGAGTACAACGAACTGGAAGAAGTACTAACGCCGTCCCACCTCATTTATGGACGAAGGGTCAAAACTTTGCCGGATGAAATCGCAGAACCGGGCGACGCTATGAATCAGGAAGGATGTTCCGCGAGGTTTAAATACCTCAGCATCAAATTAGCTCATTTCTGGAACCGTTGGCGAAAGGAGTATTTAGCGAGTCTGCGAGAGTTTCATAAGAACAAGTCAGATAGGCAGGATAGAATTGTGCAACTAGGAGATGTAGTTGTAGTGTATGAGGAAGACAGGAAACGGGGAGAGTGGAAAATGGGCATAGTAGAAGGTTTAGTTACAGGGAGAGACGGTAATGTTAGAGGAGCTCATGTCAGAGTCATTACAAAGGGGAAACCGGTCCACCTCTCCAGGCCAGTGCAAAAGCTCTACCCTTTAGAGATTCGGAGTGAGGGGGAGGAAACACGGACCAACAATGCCCGTAGTCAAGTTGCAGAAGTCCCCACCAGAACATCTCTTCGGAGAAATGCAGCATTAGATTCTAGATGGAAAACGCAACTTATGCTTGACTCGTAGACGAGTCAAGGGGGGGAGTGTGTCATGGAACATTGTCTTACATAATCAAGTAACGAATGTAGGTAAATAAAGATTAATTGTAACATTAAAACAAACGTTAAATTGGGTAGAATTGGGTGGGAACATCCTGTGACGTAAACATTTCGTGTCTAAAATACAGGGTGTGACACTTATGTAATTGGATTAGTTTTGGTTAAGGTGCGTGTCATGCACGACTCGGAAATGTAACTAAATAAACAATAGACTTGTAATGTACAAAATTAAGTAACTGGGAAATTCAGGATGTACGTAAAAGGGTGTAAACTTCCTCTTTTATCAGTAAAGTAGATAAATAGAGAACGGCTGTACGTGTAAGTTAGATTGATTGATTGAGATTGTGAAGAGATCGTGAACGGAATGTTACCAGATTGAAGGAATGTGTATCGTGGATTGCGAATAAAGTACCAGAAAGAATACAGTCCTGAGTGTTGAACCAGCGAGCGCGGCGATTTTCCAACGCTGAGGAAAATTCCGCAAAAATCACGGAGCTATTTTCAAAGCCCAAAGCATGGCTAAAAACACAGAAAACAACGAAGAATTTGTAAATTTTCAATCTTCTCAGCCATGGGAAGACGATCTTCAAAAGTTAGAGGCTGATTCCGTGCCAGAAAACACTAAAATAAATAAATAAATAAATAAATAAAAACAGACCATGGCGGGGCGAAGTGCATGTAAGTTTTGCGGCTTCAAGCCAAACACACTCAGTTCAACCAATTATGCCAAACTGTCGGTTTAGCAATTGCACAATTACTTTCAGCACTTATAAATACATTAATCGATTTTTTTTCTTTCATGTCTTTTACAATTCTTGACAACTCACATGGGAAGATTTTGTAATTTTCAGCCAGCTTCGTTCGATGGTGTATTTTCATTGTGGGGAAATAAAAGCCTTTTAAGTTACTTCGAAAACGCTCGCTGTTTTGTTGTTTTTGTTGTTGTTGTTGGTTTTTTTTTTTTTTTTTCAATTTTGTTTCCTCAATGCCTTCCAAAGTGATAATATTAGTAATAGAGTTTATGTTCATAGGCATAAATATGTTTGGGGCCCTTCTCAGAGCTCACTTATAGCCCTCGCCTAGCGGCACGGGCTAAAATGAGTCTGAGTCGGGCCCAAAACATATTTATGCCTAAGAACATAAACTCTATTGTTTTATTATACTGGAGGGCCATACTTGTTTGTTTGGACTGTACAGCGTTCTCTGGAGACAAATGCGCGATTAAGATAAACGTCAATTAGTTATATTTTTCCGTTCAATTAAAATCCAAAGAAATAAAACTTAAAAGTTAATAAAATACGCCGGGAAAGGTTGACCTTGTTTACAAATTCTGAAAAAACATCATAGTGTAGGTACCACTGAGTACAGGTGCCTTTTATTTTGTACACTGGTTAATCGATTCTTCCAATACCCGTTCAGCAGGTTTAAGTCTTGGTCCAATGATTTGTTCGTGCATAATTCCCTTCTTTTGTTTCAAATAAAAATGCGTTTTAGTTGTGAAAATGCCATGTTGTTTCCTTAAATATTGCCAGTCTAAGTTTCACCATTCTACTGGCCGGCGATATTTGAAGGTCATTGTAAAGGTCATTGTGCTATGTTTCTTTCCGAAGTAAATTCTAACTAGTGATCTTGTGTATACTCATGAAAATAGGTTATTTTATGCCTTTTCATGGACCAAGTAAACCCTGAGACAAAGAATCCTGTGAACAGAGACGAATTCAAGATTTTACCAACATTGCGGGGGATGCCACAAGACGTATCAGGCGTTTGATTACGGTGAGTGTAAAGCAAAGTTCGACACGGAAACAAAGTGCCTTCTCATAGCCGTCAAATCGAACCGCGATGATCCAATTACGTTTTCAGCTTACGAGTCACTGATAAAACAGTTGTTTCTAGCACCGGAAAAGAATCGTGTTCTAAGCAAGAAATCGGATTAGTTGGTGAAATTGTGCTAACACTCGGCACCTGCCAAGTTCTTCTGAATAATAACTCCCAAAAAACAACTGGTTATTTATTATTCATTATTCATGTCAGGTCAATTTGCCTGGCTGCCTAATTCGGGCAAAAAATAGATTATAATATAAAATAACTCAATGTCAGTTTGTATGGACAATAACATGGCAATAAGTGACAAACACGACTTGTGTAAGATAATTGAGATGATTTCTAAACCCTTTAATGAAATGTAACTGGCTTTACATCAAGAGCTACGCACGTAGGAGATTATGAGCAATGCCAGATCAGTCTTGAGCAGGACCATCTTGTTTCTTCGGCCACATAAAAAGCATCTCAGTCTCATTTGCGAGTGACTTTAGAATTAAAATCAGCCGACTACAGAAACATATAAAAAAAGCATCTGTGTTTGCCAAAATAGTAGAAACGACATTCTCGTTGGCAACGATTCTTCTAACCCTAAGTGTCACGGATTTATTTTCAGGCTTTTTGATGTTGTTTCGGTCTTTGTTCTTTCTTTTCTTTTTAATTTTTTTTTTAATTTCTAGAAAATATGATTCCTTTTTCTTTACAAAGTGTGTTATGCTTCAGGAGACTAGCTGTCGAAGATATCCCCCGCCTTGATTTACAACCCTCCATGAATAAATTACCAATCATTTGCTTTATTGTCAGCACTGACGGGTCAAAATGCAAATTTCGGTAGGAAGATAGCCACCTCCTTATTAATTTGTGATCTCAGACGAGCCATAAGTAAAGTGAATGCAGAGTTGTGACCGCAAATTGAACTAACCGACGTCGATTTTTTTGCAAGGTTATTAAGAAATCGACCCTTGAAACGGAAAATTTGTTGGCATACGGCGAAACGGACCACGGCGTCGCCTATACGACATCGATATTAACAGTAAACGACGGGAATAGGGATTTCTATAGCTCACTGGAAGACTTCTGTGGCGATACATGGTAAAGGATAAAGGAAGCTTTGCGATTTAATAATATCCTCCTACCGGCGGTCAACATATAAAATGCGTCCTCCAAAATCGTTTCTTTTAATCTAATACCGGTATTTGTCAAGACCATACAAGAGCCTTGGATAAAAAGCTTCTGTAATAACAGGCCGACATATTATATTACGGAGAACGCGCCTGTCTTTACTCTTTCCAGTTGCAACGCATTGAACTACTTTGCATTTTGAGAAAGGAAACATTCTACAAAACTGGTGTGTTTTTTTAGGATACGATCGCCGCTAAACTATTGGATGAAGAAAGAACTAACAGGTCTAACAGCGGCGGATGCGCTATATACCTTGAATAAAGGTTTGGTTTCGACGGAAAATCCTGTCTACAGCTGAAACCAACCCAGTAGACGCGAACCTAGAAGGTGAGAAATCAAGGTGATTCGATATTTCTTTCATAAATCAAATATTTTTGTATTCATAGGAATAAACCTCATTCATACTAAACGCAATTATTTCAGTTCACCGCGAGAGAAAAAAAAATATTTTTTTTATTTTCCATTGTGTTTGATTTCAAAATACGTAGTTGGCAAGTTAATAGTTGCTGTCGGCGAATTACAAACAATTTGAAAAAATATATATTCAACTGGAGTCTACGATAACATTTCGACAAAATCTAAGAACTGTAGAATTGTGCTCCCATCTATTTTTCCCATTTTAAACCACAGTGGCGAAACTATAAAGGATAGTTCGAATCTTTTGCAAAAAGTGATAATGCGATGAAAATGTCATATACGCCACAGCTGTAAATTCACCTTCATACTGAATCGCGATTTCCATCTCCAAAATATGCATGGCTGCTGTGCTTTAGTTCGTTGCTATGATGAGAGGACGACCAAAATAACCAGACTTTCAATTAAAGATCAAAAAAGTAATTTTATAGGGATGTTAGTATATTTTGGCAAAAACTGCAGAAAATAATTGAATAAGTACCCTTACTCAAACATGAATTGAAACCGGCACCGGCAACAAGGTATTAAGGCAATTGTACAAAGAAAAATAAAGGTGAAAAGGTAACCATTTGTTCAATTTTCTGCACTAGAGTTTTTCGAAGAACTGTCATCGCCTTGTGAAAGTTTTACAGCCTGTGTTTAAATCATATACACTGAAAGCGTCGACGAGCTGTAGGTGTTGATTGTAAACATTGGTGCATGGCGATCTATCTTTAAGTACCTTTTAAGATAATCGAAGTCATCTATGAGCCAACCCACGGAAAAGAGTATCATTTAGGAATTTAACCAAGGCAAAATTTATCTTGTATTCGATGGTAAGTGGAATTTACAATAAAGGAACGGCTAATGCAATAAGGTAAAAGCCAAGCGAGCTAACTCTCTTCCTGTAGCAAACGTCTCATTCGCTTTGCGTATTAACGAAATTTTCTGTTATTAAATCAGTTAATAACCAAATTTTATCACTTGACGTACTGTTACCGGAGAGAATTAAAATTCATTAGACAATGAAGCAATGTTGTATAGTTTATGTCATTTAATTACCACGGCCTCTTCAACAAAGTACGCAAACGAAATAAAAAAACAAACAAACAAACACGCACACACACTTTCATTTCCAATTTGATAAAATTTGAACTGTTCTCTTTGAGTGATGTTTGAAATTTGCTGTCTGTTAGTAACCTGACGTAAACATTTAATCTACCACGGTTCCATGCGGTCTGGACGTCTGTTTCACCCTTGGTGGACGCTCTAATTGTTAGTATAGCCCATAAAAGGAGTTCAGCCACAACGATCATTAGTTTGAGTATAAGAAAAATATGAAAAGCTTTCGATGGTCTAATTGCCTTTTGTTGTAAATCCCAGCTATCACTCGAAACACACGTTAGCAAACTTGTTGAAAACTGCCATGCCCCTGAATACTGTCATAACTTTACAGTCCCGTGGGATTCCTACTCAGTAATATTACAACACGTTACTACTTCCTTAGACTCACAACGCATATGTTAAGTAGCCGCTAACGATCAGTTCTCAGACCCTGTTCACACGTTCCTTCCGGTAGAAACTTTCCAATTGATTCTGCCTCTTAATAGCATGTATAATTAATGATTAATTAATTAATGCAGCCACTATTGACGTTAGTCATCATGGTCAAAGTACCTAATCGCTTATCGACAACCAGTGGTGCGGCAATTTCGGGGATATTTTGTGGCTTTGAGAAGTACTTTCCTTTGACCAAAGTGCGCTTTCCATGAATAATTTTAAGGCAGAAATTTTTAAACATCATCATTCATTGATTGTGGCTTGTAACTTCTGAAATAATTATTCAGAATTTCATTACATGATTAGTATACGAAGACGCCGTTTCTCAGTAGGTGTCCTTTCACGGAATTACCTCATACCGAGAACCAATTCTAATAAATGGATTTTATAAATCTATTGAAAATCTATTTCCTCCGTCTTTAATTCAGGTAGTCTTGAGCTTTATCATTCGTCAATAACGAATTAATGGCCTACAGAATATTTAGATTTTCTTTTCCAGTTTAAGACTCCTCCTTGAAACATTTAAATGAAACCCAATCTGCCAACCAAAACATCCAAGTTCTAAAGACCGAAATGTATCACATTAAGTTCTTTATTCAACATTAGCCGCGAGTCTTTCGTGAATGTATGTCACATGTAACCGGTCCACCTGTTTTGTCCATAAATCCACTAGCTAGTTAGCCTTTTCGGTCGCAATTGCATCCGCATTCAAGTCACCGCACTACCGAAGGGTTTCCTCCAAACAGAGTACTTCAGTTTTATTCACTATCAAACACCAGTCATTGAATTTTGATGTAAACGCTCCCGCAATCGCTACACTTTTGCTGTGCATTATTGCCGCAGTTATTGATACATCAAGACGAAAAGCTTGAGCTTTAGCTTTAATATTGCCAGTTTTATAACAGAGACGAATAATCCGTACGTTTAGAACGAACTTAGGCAAACATCCGTATAGTACCTCTTGTTATGAATCGCTCCTACGAATCATAGTTGGTAGCGGAGAATAACAATGGACGAATTATGCGTAAATACCTTAAGGGTCTTTTCAAAAATAGCCAAATGGCGTCAGAGTGACGTATATTTGTAAAAACAACCACGTCTACGGTTAAATTAAATTGTAATATGGCATGCTGAATATTTACATGAAACAGAATATTATGGCACATTAATGCCTGCTCTATTTCTTTTTCATAAGAAGGTAAAAGCAAGAATTATTTTATGGCAGCTCTCAAGTTTAAACTGTCACAGGCAGCGCAATATTCCAGCTGGCTGTCCTGTTTTCGATGGGCAAGGAGTCAGACCGTTTCCTTCGTCCGTTTCATTTTCCGCAGGATGGCAATTTCGGAATACGTGCTTGGTCTTTCTTTTTTTTTTTTTACAAGCTGTTCACTTAGTACACCAGGTAGCTATGGTCATAAGCAATGTCATGGTTTCATCTCATTTATACTCCAGAATATATTCTAAAGAAGTGGGTCATTTATTTAGTTGATTTACCATAACACCATCGCCTCACGCCGTAATCAAAACATTGCGACAAACAGTCAAACTTGCCGCCTCAATAAGAGATTTAGCCTGCGTACACATGTCTCCTATTTCCTTTGATATACAACGGTTTGGGCGAAATGAGTTGCAAAGCTGAGTGTGGTATAAACCCTTTAGATCCATTTAGATCGTTCTTGCGTAATGTTGATTGACGAAGGTGGTCAGTAAAAGGGGCTAAAAATTCAACTTAAAGTATTTTTTTATAAAGTTGCTTTCCGTGTTTAGCCCCGGCCAAAGGCTCGCAACATTTCAACGCAACATCTTGCAACATTCTTGGGCACAACATGTTGCACAAGTTTGGCCACCGTGTTGCGATATGTTGCAACATGTTGGATGGTGTTGGCTCAAATTTGAAAACGGTCACATTTTTCGTGCAACATTTTGGATGTTGCATGATGTTGTACTCGTTTGGCCAGATTCACGCAACATTGTTGCACTAGGGCATGCGCACTAGTTCGATTTGCTATTTCAAATCGCCAGAACACAACATGTTGCACACGTTTGGCCACCCTGTTGCGATATGTTGCAACATGTTGGATGGTGTTGGCACATAAACGTCAACAACCCGTAAAATGTTGGGTTGAAATGTTGCGTGCGTTTGGCCGGCCCCTTCACAACATCGTCACAACATGATGCAACAATGCTGCAAGATGTTGCGTTGAAATGTTGCGAGCGTTTGGCCGGGGCTTTAGATCAGTTCCAAAACGACTAACCTTCCTGCCCGAACAACATATTTTTCTCACTACGTGGTTTCTTGCTTGCAGTGACAATTCAAAGGAAAAAAAAGCTCGTGATGTCTTCTCCGACAAAACAAAACTCTACTACAATGCCAACAAAGAGATCTGTACTCAAAGAAACTGTAGACCTTCTTCGAAGGCAGGCAAAAATGCAGCGGATGAAGGTTTCCAGATCAGCGGAGGAATTGATGAACTACTGTTTAGAAAATGCTCAGGACGATTGCCTTCTTCAAGGGATTCCTGCAGGAGGAAACCCGTATAAAGAGGGCAAAAATTGCCCAGTTATGTAGCCTCTTAATCATTGTATTGATGTTTTTGGTCGAATCTCTTTTACGTGGACTCCTTTAGACCAACGCACAGGAAAACTATTTACTTACAAGAACTGTGATTTTCTATGGAGGCTAAATTGAACGTTTACACTGGTTGCAAGGACAACAATTACGTGTAATCACTGAAAGGAACGGTGCTTCCAAAACTGAAGTAATAGTGTGCGTTGGGAGAGGTTCGACTAATCGTTGGGATATGTCACGTTAGTTTAGCTATTTTTATTGAGAAATACGAAATAGGAAGGTTTCACACAGAACTGTTGAGGAAACAGATGAAACCCTTGACTGAGTTCAAAATGTTCTTAACTGGAGAAACGCGTAAAAGAGAGCGATGAGTGTAATATATCTACACGACGTATGACTGAAAACAGATCATGACTCAGGCTGTATTACACGTGCGGCTTGCACAATTCTTTTTCCTGCCACTGTGAATTTTAAGGTTGGCACATACTAGGCGACAAGTCTCTGCGATAAGCCGCCTTGTGTGCACTGCCTGAAAGACATGTGGTGGTAAATAGATGACATGTGGCTGGGGCACACCATGTACACACGAGGCGACCTGTCTATGGGCGGATAAGTGACGCTTTTTCATTGGTTTTCTTTATTTATTTACTTTGTCGAGGGGACAGGTCGCCTGTGCATACGAGGCGACACTGCAAATTTGTTTTATTTTGTGCCCGTGATCTGACGCACGAAAAATATTTGGTGGCCACGATAGAATTTTCTCATAAAATTAGGCATGTCACGGGAGGGGAATTGTCGCTGCGACCTGTCTCTTCGACCTGCCCGTGCGACTGGTCACCTAGTGTGTGCCGACCTTTATTCCACACGGCTTGGTAAAACAACAAAGTGTGAAACGACTCTTCCTTCTTACCAAGCAAATAATTAACGGCCCCCACAGAAATCAGTGGGAAGGTGGTCTACTATCTTAATGGTATTCGTATTTATTTAACTTTTAAATATTGTATTTGTACATAGTTTTTTATCTATATTATTATCAGTGCCAGTGTAATGCTTGTATGTATGCTGTAGTTATAGTATATTGCTTTTTGCATCTAAAGGGGCTACCCTGAGCGGTATAAATCAATAAAGGTTGATCTATCTATCTATCTATCTATCTATCTATCTATCTATCTATCTACACGCGTAGTTTCACCATTGTCGGCTACTCTCATGCTCGTAAACTTTGAGACGTTCAATCTACTGTCGAGCTTACAGATGCTTTTGCCAGAGTAGACCCTTGGATAAGGTCCTAAATATATCTTGGGCTTTCCAAAACAACCAAAGACTGTATATATATGATAGCTTATACGTCTGCATAGTCTTAATAGCAGTAGTTTCCGTTTCCTTTTAGCCCCTTTTCGCGCCATGCCCTCCCGCGACGCTCCCTTGGCTCACGCTTCTCTCTCTTGGCTAAAAGAAAACGTAAACGATTGTTACGCAATCTAACATCTGCATGGTAGCGTATTGAATGGGGGATAAGACGTGAATACTTAAAACTAATTCAAAGTAGATTTCAGTCTGTGCATTGCTTTACTCTTCAAGAGATCTTATTAGATAAATGAACTCGACCCTTATATATAGAGAATTTGGCTAGAGCCAGTCAGTGGTGTCAGAGTTCCCCAACAGCCAATAATACCTCACAAATTAATGTGTCTAGGTAAGCTGAAAGCCAGTCATTGGACACTAAGGCCATGGTAGCCTCAGATGACAACCGAACAGCTACGGTCCTGTGGCTGTTAGCCCTTGATGCTCCTACAGGAGCAAAAAGGACGCACTGAGTGGGGCTCGCGGAAGGAGGAATAGCGACTTGTGTATATAACAATTTCGATTTTCCTGAGAAAGAGAAGGCTAATGACGTGTTGCGTGTTTCCACATTTTGTTTGTCATTTGGTCAGTATGGTTCGCCCTTCCTTACCAACGATTATTAGGCATTTTCTGCCCTTAGATCCCTTTCTCAGATTATGACATAAATGTTAGGAATGTAGTTTTTGCAAAGATTGGAATTCTTGGAAGTTACGGCTCTCTAGTTTACTTTAATCCTTTGTTATAACCCTTTTTAAACTGAGATTTTTGCTAACAGTTACAGCTTTGTTCAGAATCTCTATACTGTTGTAGATTCTCGCTTTTTTTCGTATTTTTTTTTTATTTTTTAATATTTTCTACGGGAAGTTTCAGGTGGTGCGCTCAGCATATGCAAGCAGTCCCTACAGATTCAAACGGCAATGGCATGGCGGCCATGTTCATGGACAGTAACAAAAGAAGTTAAACCAGCCTGTACACAGACGGTACACCAACATGGTGGTGGTGACGTCACCTGCATACTGTTCATAGCCTGTATTTCACGCGAAAAAAAATATGAGCGTCACTGGTATTCACCAGAGGTGAGGGGGTAAGCTGTATAGTCCTTCCAGTCTCGGCTCGGCACAAGGAGAATATATGGTATATCACTCGGGGACGGGTCACCAACATGCTTAATTTTATTTTTAATTTTAATTTTAATTAAAATGATACATCCCCGTGGTCCTCGTGGGTAGACATTCCATATATAGTTATATGTTTGAAATTCCAACAACTGAAAGTTATTGCGCACGGCCCCAATGGGATTCAGATACATGACGAAATTTGCTGGTAAGCATGTCTAAAATTTGAATTACAAACATTGCTTCGAACGGAAAGATTACAAAGAAGAAAATGTAAGAAACATAGTAGCCTGTCACCAGTATTCAGATAGTAGAAAGAAAAATTAATCGACGCACAAGGCGAGCGGAAAAGAAGAGGTGAGATTTTCCGTTTGCTAGCTGTTTCCCGCTGCCTCAAAACGCAGCATTTGTAGTTTCCTCGTCATTGGTTCGTACTTACCATGACAACTTCATCGATGGAGTGGATGACTTTGGGGTTTCTTAACGGAAAAGGAAACGTTCAAAACCGAAGCGAGACCGTTTATACGCCACTGCATTCGGCACCGATTTATATCAAGGTATGAGTAATTTATTTAAACACGGTAAAATTTATCAAGAACAGAAAGGTTAAAAACATCATCGTATTTAATGTGCTACTGAGACGAAAATGAGATGTTTTTTTCGCGATTTTTGTATCCTACGTTGAAGACTAGACCCTAAAGTTGACCAAAAAATATATCCACGGCTAACCTGATGCTGGTTTACGTCTGTAAAGGCTGCTCAAAAGTGTGGAATTAGCGTCCGCCATTACTCAAACGATAACTACTCGAGCCCATAATTTTTGTCAAGCGGCGTTCCCTCCGTGACGTCATCTTATCATCTAGCGAGGTCTTCCAGTCGCAACCTCGTTCCCAGGGTCCTCTCTCTTCCTCCCTCGAGAAAGTACCCTGGTTGCGGCTGGTCACGTGTCTGCTAGATTTTTGCAGATTCCAGAAAAATGATTGAAGGGAGGGGCAGGAAGGTTGGAGTTTGTCTCCGCAAAGTAAAGGACCCACCCTCTGTGCAGTTTGATTTGTACGCCTGGACACGTGACCAGCCGCAACCAGGGTACTTTCTCGAGGGAGGAAGAGAGAGGACCCTGGGAACGAGGTTGTTCCAGTCGCATGTTTTTAGAAAACAGAGTAAGAGGAAATGTTTTCTATTCAAGTTGTTCGCGTTTTACGTCAGAGGACGGTTCGGAGTTGAGTTCAGACAGGAGTAATACGATTTTATAGAGGAAAGTGAGGCTAGCTTCGTACGCTATGACAAAGATTTAGAGCCGCTTGCAACTCAAGAAGAAGCTACGAGGCAAATATGGCTCTTGAAGTAGAGCGGAAACTCGAGTTCCAAAGGCGTTTTACGGGAGAAGAAGACATCGGTTCGTCTGACACAACACGCTTTTTCTTGCGTATATGCATATCTGCGCGAACAAGAACAATGGGACGTGAAGTAACTTGTTTGTGGCCTTTGTTTGCATGTGGCTAGTTAACACGGTTGAGCTTTGTACTTTGTACACGAGAATCGTTTTGCTTTAACCATTGAAGACAGTATTTGTGGGGCTGTGGAACTCAAATATAATTCATCTTATAATTTATACATATTCTCGTCGATAGAAGTGGTTTTCAGGTTTTACAGAAGTTTGATCAATCAGTTGGCGCTTTTCGCTTTAACTTTAGTCGACTTCTCGAAAATCGACAAGTACTACAAGTTGCCATTTCAATTTAGACATGATTTTTAACCTCGCGCTATACTCCTTTGTTAGAGATAAATCTCCTCAATTGAACCATTAAATAGGGGTATAAATGTCGCTTGCCTTTAAGTATGAATAGTGTTAAATCGCGTTTGATTCTCATTATTATTTTCTTTTTCAAAATTCCTTTGCCGGTTTGTTGACGCGCAAACATGATAAAATAATGATCGTTCAATCAAAATCCGTCTCTTACTTTGTTGATGTTGGTCGTTTCTTTCCACGCATGGGAAACCAGTGAAGATTCAAACTCGAATACAAGCTAAAACGTCTTTGAAACAACCTTTCATTCCTGAAATGAAATGAGCAGATATTGAAAAGCCCCTTGGGGTTGAAGTTGGAGCCGTGAGTGCGAACGAAGGCTTTCCACTTGGCCAGTTTAAAATTTCTCTTTGGGGTACGCAAAGAGATTCCAATTCGCTGATTTGACTTGTTGGTGCAGTCCTGTACAAAAAAGTGACAAGCTGGCATATCTGCCTCACAAGGTTTTACAAACGATGAGCATATAAAAAGGAATATCCATTTTTTTTCCACGTATGGAGCTGTCACTTCCTCTCAGAGCACTTTGGTTCAGATGATAAGATGACGTCACGGAGTGCGAGGGCCAAACCCTTTTTCTTGCTCGGACAATATCTGGTTTGAGTAATGGTAGACGCTCGTTCGTGAGAAAGAAGCATCGAAAAAGCGGACTTCCATTCCGAAGAATTTCGAACTTCAAATTCGGCATGCATAATTATTAGCCTTCAAAGATCACGAAAAGCAACAAACAAGAAAAACTCAAAATTTCGTCTCAGTTGCACTGTAAAATCTAAATCACAATATTACTATTTCTAATTACTAATTGCAACTACTACTTTTACTACTACTTCTACTACTAATTGAAATGTTACTAATTACAGTTAAGGTTATGGTTGTTAAACTGTATTAATAACCTGTTTTCCATCGTATAGCTACTGTTCTTTTTATGTAGTCTCAGATTACATGGTTGTCTTTTAGAAATGTGATTTAAAAAAATGTTTTATATGGTAAACTATATGTAATTGAATGAGACTATTCCATCTACCTGGCGTGACGGTCATGTTGGTAGACAATCATGGTTTTCACGCTACCTCATCGCCGCCATGTTGGTGGACGTAAACAATAGATCTCTCATTAGCTTCTTCTGTTCGTCGCGCACCAGCATTTGCTCGTTTCACCATTCTTATCTGTGTCTCTAGAGACTGGCTGCAAACCACCTATAAAAGAAGAAGCTAATGAGAAGTCTTTTCAATGAGAATATAGTGGAATCCTTGTTTACAATATTTGCCTCAATAGCATGAACAATTCAGTTTCTGATGGAGCTACAAATAAATCAGTTCTGAATATTGAAAGGTCATAGTATGAATAATTCTGCCAGTGAATATGAGCCTCATGTATTGAATACTTTTTGTGCAACGCGGGTTTAAAAACTCAAAATTTTGCAGTTTTTGGAAGACAATATCTCTTTGAATACTACACCTAAAGAGCTAAAAATTTCACAATGTATTAAATTTCATTAGCTTTTTAGCTGCATGCCTGGAGTCACATCACATCTAACATGTTTCCTTCTGTAAGCAAAAGCCGTATGCAAATGTCCAAAAATGTAAACAATGACGTAAGCATGAATCCCCCTATATGAAAATCATATATAGAGCTGCGGTTGAATGACTGAAGATGTGAAAGAACGTCGGAATTGTGCGCGCCCATTCAGCAGAGGGCTTTATTAACGCTTACGTTTAAGCAACGCATACAACTGCGACGATCTGAAAAGACTGTTATTAGCGGTAAACCAACAGGCGATAATTACGCCACGTCCATAATGGCCATTCACTCCATTATCACAGTCAAAGCCACCACCGGCTTTTCAGACAGTTGGAAAATATCACCGAGGGCTAACACATTCCCCTGAAAAGAACAAAGAAAAACCGCGCCAACTGAAAAATAAGCATGTACCAGTATATTTCTCCATGGGCGTTGAGTTCAGTGAAGCGAAGAATAGCTCGAGCAAACTTGAAGATCCGAGAAATACATTTATTATGTCTAGTGCAGAAAACAGTGGTTATCATGCTTCGAAAATGTTCGATAACGTGGTCACCTTTTAGTGCGCATGCAGTCCAGTGTTTTTTTGGACACGATTATTCATATAGGCTTGAAAAGACTCAAGTCGAGAAAACTGAGAAGCATCACTTAGACAATCTAATCAGATATTTATTCAGGGGTATTCTGTGTCACGTGACGTATTTCTCCTCGTCGACCCGAGTGCTTTAATTAAGCAAGCGATTCTGTAGTAAAAAACTTGTAATACTTTCCAAATGTGTTGTTAATTTATTTCTTTGGGAGTCTGGATTTTGCGCTCTTTGGGTAATAAACTACATGTATTGCAGTACCCTCCAGGCAGGGTTTCACCAACAATTGTCAAACAGAAATTGACAAAACTAATTAAGACCAGGCTCGCCCCCATTTTGTTGATATTACTTTTCACTCTGTTGTGTAACGTGATCAAGTTATCCGTTTAATGTCAGGATGAAACCGAAACGTAGTGCGAAAAACTGCTCCAGGATTAGTTCACTTAGAAAATTAATGGCAAATGAAGACAGCGCGGTTATAACTATAAAGCATCGTAAATTTCATTCATGGATCGAATAGTGTTTTGTGTTGTCTACTTAACACTCCATACTTAACAAGTCTCATTAAAACAAAGCAGATGAATTCAGGTGACAGTAAAAAATAAATGCAACTTTTTTGAGGAGCAGTTAGCCGGAATGACATGCAGGAAGATGTTATCACTCTCTTACTCATCCGCTTGAGTTCGTAGTGGCACATATAGAGGCGTCAAGGAAGATGTTAATGTACGTGCTGTAAAAACAATTGAATTGACATGCAAGCGTTGGAAGAAATTAGCCTTTAACATTGATCTACAGACTTCTCTCTCAACATCGCACTGGAGGAGAATTTCATAAGCAGAAGACTGATTATTAAATATTTAGCGGCTGTTCTGGTGATTTATTTTTATTGAAACGGGTACTTGTCTTTGCAAACAATACCTTAAGCGCTGTGTGTTGCCGGCGTTGAAAACGACTTAAGACCACCAATGATTTGCTCTAGTTGGAAGCGGTCGTTCCACAATTTCTGTATTTGAAGCAAAGTTTTGTGCAAAAGAGGCGAAACATTCAGGTAACAATTCTTCTAATTAATTAACTGATCAAACTGTTGTAAATCCCTTTTTATTGTTTTGGATTATGCACCTCATTGTAAAGTACATGACGAGTGAAGTTTACTTTATTTTAGAAACATTGGTCTATAAACCCACAACAATCACTTTGCTAGGCATTAATTTTCGTTAGAAACTGTAAGGTAATTCCGATTCAATCTTTCATGTTCCTACTTTCAAACCGGCTATATAATTGTTAAAAAGAAACAAATACAAAAGAAAGTGAAGCTGTTGATTGAAATTAAATGGCACTTGTAAACATTTTAAGCCTTTGCAATGACATGTTTTCAATTCAGTACAAAGTTATATAAACTTGTTAAACAATCAATTGGCTTCCAAGTAACTGTGAGCGATGGAAGCACTGCTAAAGCGCCTTCTTTAAAAAGAGTGACCATTTTAAACTTTGTATTACCTTTAGGCGATTTGTTTTTCTCAAAAGTAGACGTCGGGATCAAGCAGTAGCAAAAACAAAAACGAGATTGGAAGGTATCTTTGGTTTTTGGAAATCAAGGTTCTAGGAGTTAAAATGCGCGCTAAGTGACACTAATGAGAGTTATGGCGTCAACTGACTTTGAGCGGTAATGTTAATATCAAAGAAAAGGTCCCAAACGTCAGCCCATCAATGTAAAAAGGTTTTCACGCTAAATGTGTCCACATGTCAACGATTATCTTTCACTATTATCTAAAATTAGCCTACTTGAGTAGCAACAGCATCACCAACAAAATCGATGAGGTGAAAGAGATGCTCGGAAAGGGTATGTTTGATATTTTATTTATCGCCGAATCTAAGATTGACTCTACGACCTCTACATTATTACTCGCTCAACCTGGCTTTAGACTTCTACGCAGAGACCGAAAGAAAGGCGGCGGAGGACTCGTGGTGTATATCAGAGCTGATTTGTCTGTGTACCGAAGAGCTAAGATTGAACCCTTAGACGTGGAAACGATATGTCTGGATGTTAAGGACGATAACAATAGATAGCCGCTTTCTTGTATGCGGCTGCTACAGATCGCCAGGCAAATGCAATGAGTTGGAATTTATGGCTTCAGTGTCCAGCGCAGCCGAACTGATGTACAGGACTCGAAAGGGACTCCTTTTAATTGGGGATTTTAACCAAGACATGTACACGAGCTTCGTCGAAAATCGACTTCCCAATAAAAATTTAGCTGATTTTTGTCATCGGTTCTGCTTCGTAAACAAAATAACGGAGCCCACACGGGTAACAGACAGAACAAAGAGCTTACTTGACGTTATTCTGGTCAGTCACGCAGAACGCTACATAACATCGGGTAATTTGCAGTTTGGTTTAAGCGATCACGATCTGGTCTTCGTTGTTAGGAAAAATAAACTTCCACGCCTAAAGCCACGCTTAAAGGGACTATGTCAGCTGGGGCACATGCGCAGTAGGGACCGACTGGCACTAATTTGCATACAGCTCATCACAACAGTCTCGCTCGCCCGGACGCCAGTCATTGTTTCCTACGTGCCGACAACACTTTCATACAACGCGGCGAGAAGAATTTACGTGCCTGTTTTTTCGAAATCATAGAAATTGTCGTTGCTGTCGTCGAAAGCAAGTCTATTGTGGTGAGTCCAGCCTGTTTAACACTTTTGATGACAGTCACTCTTTGTTTCCCTTTGGTTTTTAGACCGATCCTTGCATCTGCAAGAATACTTGTTCTCGAAAAACTACCTCAAAAACCAATGGTTTCCCCTGTAAAACTGCAAAGTGCATTACACCAATTTATGTACTTGTGGCACGAAGAAATTAAAGTCATGTCAAAACAAACCGCTAAGCTTGAATGTCTTATCAAATGCAAAGCATCGAAGAAGATGTCCTGCGAACTTGGAATCGGTGGAATAAACGCACTTTAATTTCGCCGATACCCAAGAAGAATAAATTAAACAATCCAGCAAATCCTCTGATTTCCACGTTCCCAAACTTTGCGTCTAACGGCGTTGCTGTCGTAAATTTTCTTTCGTCCGCTGCCAGCACGACGACCGCCGCTAGTAGACATCACAATTTCACGAAAATAATTCTTCCAAAGCCAAATCTCAAAAAGATAGTGCTGCAAAAGCCGTCTGTATTTCCTTAAGACTGATTTTGAGCAAAATCTTCCTCAATTGTTCTCAAGATTAACGCGATTCAAACAGATGAAATCGGCTATTTGGAACCTTCAACAGCATTTGAAAAAGTTAGACTAACGTTTTCAAAAGTTTTCTGACCAACTCGCGCATGCGCGTTGGATGATATAGTCCCTTTAATTGAATATCGCAACATGAAGAACTTTGACATTGCGGAATTCATGACCGAGTTAAAAAACGCCCCTTGGGGCACGGCGTATTGTTTCTCAGATGTGGATGATATTTGGGGTCACTGGAGCGCGCTCTATAAGAACATTCTTAACCGGCATGCCCCGGTCAAGAAAAAATGGGTGCGCAGTGATCAACTACCCTGGATCTCGCCTGAAATTCAACACGAAATTGCCCGGCGCTATCGGCTGTTTGCTACAGGAGGAATCCAACTAACAATCTCAGGGTTGCGTATAAGCAACAGCGTAATAAAGTCACCTCGCTAAAGAGAAAAGGTATCAAGGAATTTTGTAGTATTGTAACATCTAATGCGAAACACCCTGGGGAGTTTTGGAAAAAAATGAAGCCTATACTCCATAACTCGTCCCTGTCCAAACAGAACAGTGTGACATTAGTTGAGGATGGCAAAGTTCTGACGGAGCCCAGTGAAGTGGTGGAGGTGTTCAACAACTACTTCGCGTCGGATGCTGTACCTGAAACCCACAGTGGCAGCGTGCAGAACTTTAGTGATCACCCGAGTATTCTTGGGATTGCGTCAAGACAGGTGTTGGAACATCCATTCTCCTTTGAACCAGTACGCCCCAGTTACGTGAAAGAGATTCTGGATAATCTAAATCCACGATAAGCGGTTGGTGCCGATGGCATCTCACCGCGTCTTCTGAGGCTCTCGGCAACAGTCATGGCCGAGGAGATTACACGCTTGATTAACTTTCTGATTGCTAATTGCTCTTGGCCTGACGAATGGAAGTGCGGCAATCTGACACCCGTGTTTAAAAAGGACGAGGACACGCGAGATGAGAACTATCGCCCTGTGTCGGTCCTTACGGCGTTGTCAAAGGTCTATGAAAAAGGAATGTACGACCAACTTTATTTCTCTTTCAGTCGCCACTTGTCACAAAACCTTTCTGGATTTTTAAAGAACCATTCGTGTTGCACCGCTCTTCTGAAGATGACGGAGGATTGGAGAAGGCATGAGAAGGAGCCGAGAGTCAGCCATGGCCGTGGCCGTTGATTTATCAAAGGCTTTTGACTCTATTAACCACAATCTTCTGTTGGCAAAGTTGAAAGCATACGCTCTTTCTCAATCCGCCTTGAGTTTCATGTCATCCTATCTACTAAGTCGTAAACAAAGGGTTTGTCTGAACGGTATGTGCTCAAGTTATTCAGAGTTGAGGGCGAGGCTTCCCCAGGGGTCCCTGCTCGGGCCACTGTTGCTTAATATATTCATTAACGACTTGAATTATGCGGTCCCGGACGTGTCTTCGAGATTATAGGGACCTTAAGCAACGACGACGGCAACGGCAACGAAAACGTCATTTCAAAATCTAACTTCTCGCTTTTGTAATTCTTCTTGGTCATTTCACGTTGTTGTTTGGCAGAGGACTGCAAAGAAATGTACCAAACTGTAAAATGCACGTGCAGAGCGATTGTGTTTGCTCATTTAGCCCATTTTTTTTTTGTTACGTTTTTGTGGCCGTTCCCGTCCTAGTTGCTTAAGCTCCCTTATACGCTGACGACACGACTCTGTATGCATCAGATGTCTCGCCCATTGTCCTACAATCTGTCGTGAACCACGGTCTCAGCCGCCTGTCGGGGTGGTTCGATGCAAACTACCTGTTAATAAACAATGCCAAGACACAAGCCCTTCCGATCGGTCCTTGCAAGTACGACTTTGACTTAACTTTGAATGGTTCTGGCGTTACCAAACTTCCCTTTATTAAAATCTTGGGCGTGGAACTTGATAGCACGTTAAACTTTAAAGAGCATATTTCTAGCCAGTTAAAAAAGGCGTATGCGAAGACCAGCGCACTTAGGAGAATTAGGCATTTTGTACCTATGGACGTTAGACCAGCATTATAAAAATCTTTTATTTCACCACATCTAGAATACTGTAGTCCCCTCCTGTTAGGGGTGGGAAAAGTTCTGGTCAATAAACTTGAAGATGCCAATCATTATATATTAAGGACAGGGCACGGGAAATCATTGTCTTACTATATGTAAGTATATGTATATGTACTTGTATATGTAAGTTGGACACTCTAGAGTGTAGGAAAAAGCAGCAATCTCTGATCCTATTATTTAAATGCATAAGGAATATAGGGCCGAATTACATTAAAGACTTTTTTAGTGTAAGGAAGACGTCTTACAATTTAAGAGGTAACGGCGTTAATCTTTGTCTTCCCAAATTTAATCTTAATTTCATGAAGAACTCTTTTACTTATTAGTGCGTTCAATTATGAAATAAACTTCCAGAAGATGTCAAGCTGGCCGTTAATGTTAATATTTTTAAGTCTAAGCTAAGTTCAATTCAGCCGTAATTTTCAGTAATTTTCTATAATTTTATATTTTGTACATAGATTTTAGATCATACATTAAAATTTTTATAATTGTAGATTTGATGCACGTTCGTATTTTGAACTAGCACTTGTGCTCTTAGACGTTAACGTGGCTAAATAAATTACTGTTACTGTTACTGTAACTGTTTTAATGGCAGCCGTCTGAGAAGGTGACAAAATTACGCCAACACCAATTGAAATGGAAAATTTTTATCAACATGATGATGAGATTAATCGTTTAACACTGTAATGATGTTGGAACACGATTTATGTTTAACTCGATACATTAAGGCAGTTAAGGTGTAACTGTCCTGACCAATGGGTCTGCCATAAAGCGCGTAACTGAGTTTAAATATCTGGGCCCGGTTGTTGGAAAGCCGATTAACTTAATCCAGGATTAGCGTAAACTTTGGTTGCAGTTTTTAACTTTTGGATGGAAGTTTCTTTTGCTGCTTTTTGCTTTTCAAGATTTACGTCCTCTAATCTAAAATTTTGCAGAATATCAGCGTTGAACAACTTTCGTGAATAGAGAAATTAACTCCTTGGTTAAGTTTTAATCTTGGATTAGGGTTAATCGGCTTTCGAACAACCCGGCCCTGGGTGTTATCTTTGATGAACACCTCAGTTGGAACGAACATATTAAAGCTATTGTTTCTAAGGCTGGTAGCCGGGTGGGTATGCTGGGCCGTGTTCGCCGTTATATCACTTTACATAGTGCTAATGCCATTAGCCGACCGATATTAGAATATTGTGCTAGGGTCTGGGCTTGTTGTGGGGAAGTTAACAGTGGAACTTTAGAAGCTTTACAGAGGGCTGGCGCGTAGGAAGAATTGTATTGCAGACAACTAGTAGTGACACTGCAATGGAAGCCTTAAAATGGCCAAGTCTTAGAACCGGCGTGATGATCATATCCTTAAGCTTGTGACGAAATGCATAAATGGTTGGTGTACTCAGTATTTTAATAACTATTTTGTTTTCAATAAGTATATCTGTACTCGTTCAACCCGGCAGAGCAATCTTTTACATCTGCCTGCAATAAGAACGGAAACAGCCAGGAGATCCTTCTATTATTATGGAAGTACGATTTTTAATAATCACTGTAAATGTACATAAATTTAGGTTCTTAACATTTTGTCTTTTTCGTTTATATCTCCTATTATTGTGTATTCTGTTAGGTAATGACCTCAGAGCTCCTATTGATATTAGAGGTGCTTTGTAAGCTCCCTGAAGGGACTACCCTGCGATCTTACCTATTTATTTTGCTTTTAAATAAAGGTGTCTATCTATCTATCTGTCTATCTATCTGCACAGTAATTTTTAAAGAGTTATTTTAACTCCAAAAGTGGAGTTAAAATTTTAGGTTAAATATAACCCCTTTTTGGGGGTTATTTTAACTCCTTTTTAAGGGTTATAATGACTCCAGTGTGGGAGTCACTTTAACTCTCCAAAAGGAGTTATTTAAACTCCATAAGGGAGTTACTGTAACTCCAAATGTGGAGTTAAAATGTTAGGTTAAATATAACTCCTTTTTGGGGGTCATTTTAACTCCCATTTTTAACTCCAATTTTGGAGTTGTATTAGCTCCAACAAGGGAATCATTTTAACTCTGCCCCATAAAAGAGTAGAGTTATTTCAACTCCATAATCAGGGTTATAGTCACTCCGGAATTAGAGGTAAAGTAACTCCAGCACAGTCACCCTATGTAGTTTTAAGATGAAAACAACAGATCACACAAATTGACTGTAACATGTTTAATTCAATCAGATTTCATTTTCTTATCTGAACACCAGTTTCTTACATACTTTGTATTATCATTGACATTTGAAATGTAAATTTCTAATATGATTATATTGATAAATAAAGAATGAGCAAGTATGCATGATTAAAACATTTAAACATGACAATCTTTCCAGGTATGAAAGTCAAATTTGAAGAACATTTGAATTTAAACGACTATACAACAAAATTCAATCTGTTTGTTTGAACACAACTCTATCTTTTCTTTAAAAAAAATATAACTGGCTTATAATTCAATTTTCATAAGGTTCTATCAGGAACAAGATACACATGGTATGTGTACATCAAAAACATTTTAAACTTTGTTTTTGGCTGAAGCCTTAACAGGACACTATCACATAAGCACATTTGCCAGTTACTCAAATTTAAACTTGAAAAATTCAGTTTGATGTGCCAAATTTAAAATGGCATGGACAATTGGCAATGGTTATAGTAAAAAGTTCAGAAACTCTGGGCAAACATGAATATTTGATTCCTTTAAAAGAGAGGAAAAAAGAATTGTCAAATGTTTTGAAGTCAACTCATGACAGTGGCCCCTTAACCCATTGGCACCCGTGCCGGCCAAAACCGGCCGTAAAAAACTCCCATGCTTCAAAACATTGC
>JAEMWC010000391.1:255000-272500 GCA_016490735.1 Pachyseris speciosa
ACGTTAGAATGGGAGGGAATAAGTGATATGCCACTTGCGGTACTGGTCTCTATCTCATCTTTTAATGCTCATTTGTTTTATAGAACCCTTATAGCATAACCTATACTCGAGTCTTGACCAACTTCAGACATGTAAATAATTGACCCTAATGTTTTCTTAGAAAGGTTATGGAAGTGTTCAAAGAGATCCAGCTCTTGTTAAATGCATTGCTGGTGTTGTGTTACTGCTGTTGGTTTGCTCAAGCAAGTAGGACAGGTAAGGTCGGTATCATAACCTTGGGAGGGGGTTAGAGAGGTACTCACATAATAGAGGCTACATGAATATGAAGGTTTGCTTCTACGAGTGAATGGTATAGTTTCAATTTTTTTTTCTTTTTGGGGGGGGGGGCGGGGGGGGGTTCGGATAGAGCACAGATATCAGATAGGTGTAGTTCAGAATAGGGTTTGATGCGACAGAAGAATTGAAACTCGTAAATAAAAGGCTTGGATAGTCACTACTCTTAATATTACTCATGCTGCCTAAATGTTAACGGTAATTTAGGGGTTGGAAGCATCATTCTTTGGAGTAGCTACTATCAGGATAAGTTAGGTTTACCTTCAGCTATTTTGAATGATGCAGGTAATACTAGAGAGGATCACACCATTAACAAACACGAGATTCAGTATCAGGAAAGACAAGACAAAGTGGGTGAGACGGAAGTTTATTTATTTCGTGCGCTCAGTAAGAGCAATCTGTTCTGGCCGCCACTGAAGAGGCGCTAAAAGGTAACCATCCAACTTGATCAGCAGCGTTGCGTCTTGCCTCCACTAAATCTCCGATTTAGGGGAAAAGATGCTCAAAGAACGGGGCCTCTTTTAAACGTTTTCGCAAGAGATTGACTGTTCCATAATCGACCGTTTAGGATATACTGTCTTGTCTCAAAACTGGCTCATCCAGTTTGTCACAAAATAATTTTCCATTTGGAAAGGATGATTCTTCAAATGTTTCAGTGTAACACATTCCGAAAATTTTGTGACCAATTTTCATGGGGAACATGTTAAACAAGTTATCAAATTGGCTTAATTACTATTCTCAATACAGTTCTTACTAGTTTTTACTAGTACGGAGTGTTTTCACGGAGTGGTTTTAACTTGGCAAAGCTAGCAGAAAAGCCAAACTTAATTATCTCCCAAAAAGGGTCTTTGCTGTTTATAATCGGTTCTTGTTGCATTATTACTTTTTTTACAGTTTGCTTTCTGCAGAATCATTATTATTATCGTGATATCACTACCATCATCTGTTGGGGTTGGCGCCTTTTTCAGTCAATCGTCTCCCTTGTTTGTAAGAATCGTTTTCCGCACTCGAAGTAACGACTTAGCTCAACAACGTTTTTTCCGCCTCTCACCGAAATGTTTGAGCGCTTTAAATGCTTGTAGCTAGCCAGCAAGTATATGATTACCGCTGATTTTGAGTGTATTAAACGTCTCTAAATTGGTCTTTTATTTTGCATTATCATTATCTTGGCCATCCTCATCAATATCATTCTCCTTGTTTTCCCAGTGTATACATTGTCGGGAAACGCCAACCACGCCCCCTGTGTGTTCCCTTTCATATACGAGGGCAAAGAGTACAACGAATGCACGTCCAAGGACTGCAAACACAACTTGGTCTGGTGCGCAACCACCGACAACTACGACAAGGATAAAATGTGGGGCCACTGTCAGACAGATGACGACGTCATAGACTGCATGGATCAGCACAGCGGCTGCGGGGGATGGGCACTAAAGGGAGATTGCGTCACCAACGCTGCTTATATGTGTTCCAGGTGCCCGCGAAGCTGTGGCTTGTGCACACATGGTGGAAATGGACGCGGAAGAGGATGCAGTTTCCCTTTCTTCTACCACGACAGAGTTGCATACGATTGCATGCCTTTCGATAACAAGACGTGGTGTTCGACGACGACGAACTACAGCAAGGACAAGAGATGGGGTTACTGTTTTCCTAAGTGTAAGAACCAAATATATGTATACCTACCATTGATTTCTCGTTGCATGGTGTTTGTGTGTTTGTTTGTTTGTGGTCGTAACGCTCTCAATGCGACCATTTTAATTATTGCAATTGAGTTGTAGGGGAGAAGTCTATTTAGCCAACAATTTTAATCACTATTGTCCCTAACCAGCCCTCAGAGTCATCAATCGCGAGCACAAAATAACTACCTTTGCTCGTATAATCTCTATCAGCCTAACTTTTCTTTCACAAGGCCCTAACCCTGACAAACAGTTATGAAAATTGAACGGGCCATAATTCGGTAAAGGTGGTGCCTGAAGTCTCAGCTGATGAACTACTCACGGGTACATAACTCATAACTGCGTGGCTTCGGGTCTCATTTCCTACGGCCATCTGTTTCTAGTAAAAGACTACAATTTAGATTCGAAGGCGTAAGTACCCGCTGTGCCTTGTGGCGCTCTACCAGTTGAGTCATTCACTTTCAGTACCTAACCTATGTTATATCCCTAACTTAGTACGCGCGCTGTGATTGGTCAATTTTGCGGGCCGTATTCTACAGTTACGGCCCTCTTGACTTCAACTAGTTTTCTTTCCCGCGCGCCCGATTAACATCAGAGATGTAATAAATATCTTACTAACCTCGTTTTTCCGGTCGGATCCTCGTTTTTGTCCTCCTAATTTATTACCCGCGCGCTTCGCGCTTGGGCCATAAATCAACGGGAAAAACTCGGTCCTGAACTTACAGTACGGACCGAAAAAAACGAGGTTAGTAAGCTTCGCGCTTGGGCCATAAATCAATGGAATAAAACTTGGTCCGTAACTTACAGGACGGACATCGAACTCGGTTAGTAAGAGGTATGTATAATGTCGTAAGTTAAGTTGTCTTTTGCAGTGTACGAAGACATGAGCGACGTTAATAAGAGATATTTTAATTGGGGTGAGTGTGATGACAGGGATAAAGACTGTGAAAACTGGGCCAGTGAAGGCCTTTGCGGGAGAAGCCTGGACAAATGGACGAGTTGTGTCCTTGGAGTTGCCACAAATGCGCCCCTGAGATGTTAGGTAAGTCATTCTATAATGGCTGTTTCTTTGTTCGCTACTTTTTTTTCTTTTCGTTTTGCCAAAAAAATAGGTTAGCATTATGGATGAATGTTGTTGAAATGACGGCTACTTCATCTGAATACCACCTTCTCGTAAGTATGATGTTTCGCTTGTTTATTGTTTCGTAATAATATTGTTATCATTTTCATTGTCATTATCATTATCACTCTCACCACTCCACTCCGCTCCGCTCCACTCCACTCCACTCCACTGCATTCCACTCCACTCTACTCCACTCCACTCCACTCCACTCCACTCCACTTCACTCCGCTCCACTCCACTCCACTCCACTCCACTCCACTTCACTCCGCTCCACTCCACTCCACTCCACTCCACTCCACTCCACTCCACTCCACTCCACTCCACTCCACTCCACTCTACTCCACCCCACTCCACTCCAGTCTACTCCACTCCACTCCATTAAATTCCACTGCACTGCACTCCATTCCACTCCACTCCACTCCGGTCCACTCCACTCCATTCCACCCCACTCCACTCCACTCCATCTCTACTCCCCCCCCACTCCACTCCACTCCACTCCATTCCACTCCACTCCACTCCACTCCACTCCACTCCGGTCCACTCCTCTCCACTCTTCTCCACTCTTCTTTCTTTTTCTTTGCTTTCCTTTCTTTTGCTTCGCTTAGCTTACTTAGCTTAGCTTAGCTTAGCTTTGCTTCGATGTGCTTTGCTTTTCTGTGCCGCGCTCAGTGGACCTTGCTTTGCAGTGTTGTGTCGTGCTGTGCTGTCTTGTCTTGTCACGCCGTGCTGTGGCGCACTGTGCTGTGCCGTGCTGTGGCGTGCTGTGCTTTGCTGTACTGTGCCGTGCTGCTCTTCGCTGTGCTGTGCTGTGCTGTGCTTTGCTGTGCTGTGCTGTGCTGTGCTGAGCTGAGCTGAGGTGGCCTGGCTTATGCTGTGCTGTGCTGAGCTGAGCTGAGCTGAGATGAGATGAGCTGAGCTGAGCTGAGCTGAGCTGAGCTGAGCTGAGCTGAGCTGAGCTGAGCTGAGCTGAGCTGAGCTGGGCTGAGCTGAGCTGAGCTGAGCTGGGCTGAGCTGAGCTGCGATGGCCTGTGCAGTGCTGCGCTGTGCTGTGCTGTGTTATGCTGAGCTGAGCTGACGTGGCCTGTGCTGACCTGTGCTGTGCTATGCTATGCTGTGCTGTGCTGTGCTGTGCTGTGCTGTGCTGTGCTGTGCTGTGCTGTGCTGAGCTGAGCTGAGGTAGCCTGTGCTGACCTGTGCTGTGCTGTGTTATGCTGTGCTTTGTTGTGCTGTGCTTTGCTTTGCTCTGCTGTGCTGAGCTGAGCTGAGCTGACATGTTCTGTGCTGTGCTGACCTGTGCTGTGCTGTGCCGTGCTGTGCATTGCTGTACTGTGTCGTGCTGCTCTGCGCTGTGCTGTGTTGTGCTTTGCTGTGCTGTGCTGTGCTGTGCTGTGCTGCGCTGCGCTGCGCTGTGCTGTGCTGTGCTGTGCTGTGCTGTGCTGAGCTGTGCTGCGCTGCGCTGCGCTGTGCTGTGCTGTGCTGTGCTGTGCTGTGCTGAGCTGAGCTGAGGTGGCCTGTGCTGTGCTGTGCTTTGTTTTGTGTTGTTGCTGTTTTGGTTGAGGACGGAGCCTTGCTTTAGGAAGCGCAAGGTTATACGCGAAAGTTAACTGTGTTTGCGTTCCTGAACAGACTTTTATATTTCTCGCTACAGTGAAACGAGATGAATGCAAGGATTACAGTTCAATGTGTGAATCGTGGGCTAAAAGAGGAGATTGCTTCAATATGCCAACCTTTATGTTCGCGTTTTGTCGCTGGACATGTAGACGGTGCGCCAAGAAATCGAGTAGGTATTAAGAGAGCTAATCTTAGCTAGTAGTTGGACAGTTGCAAGGGGCTGTCCCTTCCCCTAGGGGCAATATTAATCTTAAGAGTTTCTGGTTAATCTGTTTTATCATTGCCATCTTCATTAGCATTATTATTAATATGGGAAATCGCACGTCGACGACCTTGAGCACAGTTCGTGGTTTATACTAAAGTACGAGTGCTTTTTTTGTGTGTGTGTGTGTTTTTTTTTTTTCAGTTTAAGAAATTGCATAAGCCTCGTGGTGACAGTAATAGTAATGATAGTTGGTGCATGTAATAGTGCTTTGTAATTATGATTTTATAGACGCAACGTGATTGATTGGCTTATCCTTTTTCTCTTCAAAGTTGAGACAACGGCGCATGACAGAATGCCTAAAGAGTGCCGTGCTTGGGCAGACAATGGTGACTGTTTGACCCATGAAGCGTTCATGATGCAGAATTGCAGGAAATCTTGTGGGACTGGAGGATATGTGAATGGTGAGCCCCTTAAATTACTTATTACTCCCACATTCTTAATCTTTGTATTCCAACAGGAGCCCATGAATAGGAGCTTCACTCACCCATACAAACCCTTTGAGTCAACCTTTGCGCGTATCTTTTCTATTTTTAAACGCTGTGGGTTTCTAAATTCGCACGCACTGTTTAGAATGCCCAAGAGAAGGATCGGGACAACGCGCTCCCCACCTTTAGCCACAATTTTTTACGGATGCTTCTGGGCGGAATTTACTGGAAACAGATTTTCCCAGTAAATTGGAGCCTTCTGCAGAAAAAGCCGTTCTAAAAATAGAAAGATACACGCAAACGTTGACTCAAGGAAACAGTGCATATGGAGGCTCCTATTCATGGCTCCTGATTCCAACCATTCTTGATTGAAAGTTGAAAGTATCTTAATGGGGGTGACACAGTAAGCGATTTATACGCCCATCGCCGCGATCGGCGAAAATCCCCTGGTGTGCCCGGTGCATGCAGCGATTGCGATTTCGCCGATCGTCGCGACCGGCGTATAAAATCGCCGGTATCTGACATGTCAGATATCGGCGATTAAATTCGCCGGCATTCGCCTATTGTGCCCGTTCCCGCGATTTTATACGCTCATCGCTGCGAATCCCCACCCATTCAAACTGGATGATTTTATCACACGAGTTTTCAAAATGGCCGACAGCAACGACGCGTGGTTTTGGAGAGAGGAAATGGCAAATGGCATTGGGCGACGTCCAAAGTTCTGTTGTTTCGGCTCAAAAATGTGTTTTCCTCTCGAGAGTGCCGTTGCTTCTCCTTTTATAACACGCGGTCTGTTTGGCGGATTAGGGACTTTAGGCAAGGACTACGGAAGCGTCTAGTACGGTGATCGGAAGTAATTTTGCTTCCCGTCACGCGTCATTGGCCTGGTTTCTAGCCGTAGTCAGCTCGCCGAATACGTAGGAATCATGGCGGGCCGGAGTGGAAAGTACGTAAGTCTGTTGATGTATTTTCCTGCACTGTACATGCTTCGTATGCCAGTGTTTGAACCTAAATGGCAAGATACAGATATTTTATTCCTTTTTGGCCGTCGTTAGTGATTTCTCAAAAAACATTCCTCGATTTTGAGCACTAAATGCAGTGGGCGGCGTGAAACTCAAACAACATGTTTCTGGCGAGCTGTGAAAGCAATGTAATTAACCAGCTTTCACGATTCTTGGCACGCCTTTTCCAAATAATCGAACTCGGAAACCTTTCATTATGGAAATATTTTACTTATTGGAACTTGTATATTAGCACTTGGGCGAGGAAAGCGCATGATTGGAAAATGAAGTTCGATATTATGTTATAATTTTGTTGTTTTTAGGCGCATAGAATAGAGTCGACAAAATGATGTTGTGCTGTGTACAGAAATAAAATTTACACCGTGAGAAAGAAGAAGCAAATCTCTTATTTCTTTAACATATGGCATGACGTACCCACTTCTGCCACTTCACCGAAGAGAAAAAGATTATAAACGTTTCGTACAACGCAACGTAGTACGGCTTGCTTAATGTAAATAAGAGCTTCGAATTTCCGCGGAACTATATGTGTTCGTCCCATTCTTCCGCAGTCAAAACCCGCCGTACTAGACGCTTCCGTAGTCCTTGCTTAAAGTCCCTATTATCTGGAAAAGACGGAAGCTTCCTCAAACCTCTAATAGGTTCTGTTAAAGACTTTCTGACCAAACCTGGTTGCTTTAATGTTTCCCGCAGGTAGAGTGTGTCTCGATCATGTTGCCAAGTGTCCAGAATGGGCCAGTAAGAGATACTGTAATGATCATTACATGAGGACTAACATGAGAAGATACTGCCGGTATAGCTGTGGATGGTGTTCCTAAACCCACGTTACCCGGCGAGGAGCAAAGAAAAGGACTAGCAAGTGGGACTAAGTCAACTCGTTGCTTTATAGTCAGGTTATTTATAACTTCCAAAACGAGTTTTTTCATTCCTGCTTGGTAGCTAGGTTGAATCTACAAAAAGGATGGGTTTCTCACTTAACCCCTAAGCGCAACGGAGTGATTAATGATAGAACCACTTATCGGATTTGGTTCCGTTAAAGTGTCTTAACCTTGCTTTATCATCAACACTCTAGACACTACATTATGTCCTGTAAACGAAGATTATTTAATCATTTGTCTTGTATTATTCGATTCAATCATTTGCTCACTGCAGACAAACAAAATACAGAGGAGAACTGTGGTTTGCCTGTATTTCAAAACTTGCTTCCATGGCAACAAGCTGGAGTGCCATACGATGACGGTTTTACGTTAGCTGCATACCTCACCCACCCCTTCCTTAATGCCTGAGGCTTAATAATGATAATAATAATAATAATAATAATAATAAACTTTATTAACCCTAAATTGCGGTTTTTAGTAAGAGTGACAGATCTGCTGGCAGAGTTAGGAAATATATTAGCTGCCTAAAAGGCAATTGAAAGTCGAATTTCTTTGCAAACTTGAGGTTCCTCGGGTTTTAACATTTTGGCTGAGAAAATCTTCCATCGATTTAAGTCCGCATTAGAACATCTTAAACACTGTACCTAACGGCACAAAAATACTTTTTAAAAGCAGGTCTATGAACTAATTTTGAATCATTCAAGATAGTTCATGCAATGAAGAATAACTGGTAAACTTTTAACTTTTGTTAATTTCGCTTGCTTTTGTGACAAACAATTTTGAACGTTTTGAAGAATTTATTAGACATACTGTTTCAAACACGCCAGCAACTAAAAGACACTATAAAGGCACGGCGACATCACAGCGTAAACAATTTATCATCCAGGAGTCTCTCGTTTTCTCCTAAATGCAATTCTAATTTTAAAAATTCTAATGTTTTTTTCCATAATTCGTAAGAAGATTTCTATTGCAAAACGTAACCAACCCTAAAGCTTTAAGAGAAGAATATTGGGCGTTTGCCAGTTGTGTATGCTCTACTTGTAGATTGAAAAATAAATTTGAGAATAACCAAGACAGGCTCCTATCATAGCCTAACGTTTTGATTAAAATTTGAATTTGATTTCTGTATAAAAAAAACTTTAATAAAAAAAATTAATTAGTTTCCATGATCTTTCCGTCCATTAAAACACCTTTTTTCATATTGGAGAAAAAAACTGGCTTTGAAATTTCGGTTCATGTACATTATAAGTAGTCTGGAAAAAAAAGTGACAGTAACATTATGACCACATTTTGTTGCTGTTGAAGTAAACATACCACATTCACGACTTGACTCAGAGAGCCATTTGATATTTTCTCTGTTGGTTAGTGTGACCTTTTATAGAGGATATTACATGACCGCACGGAGATACGAAATTTCACTTTCGCTGCGAAAGGCGCGATTTATTATGTAACCATAGCAACGGTGATCTCTTTTTTTCGTGTGAAGACAACATGTTATTTCCACTTGTGAAGATATCATGTTTTCGCGCGAAAGCTCACCTGGTGTTTCTTTGGTGTTTATAATAAATATATATATTGTCAGGATCTTCTTTTCTGAGGATCCGCATTTGATGTATTCTCTGTTCGTCCAAGACAGTTGTCATGCACAAGCTGTCAAGTGACACTAATAGCCCCTACTGAACACTTGTAAAACATCCATGCTGTGACATAAAGTGTTTACTTTATCGTTTGCTGTTGTTGTTGTTGTTTTTTTTGTTTGTTTGTTTTGTTGGGTTTTTTTTGTTATTGTTGTTTTTTTTTTTTTTGTTTTTTTTTTTCTGCAATGTTTGTCATGACTTTTCGTTTTCTTATCCTACATCAGAATCAAATGGTAACCGCTTTCGGCCACCTTAGGGCCTGATTACACGGCGAATTTCAGCCCGGGCTGAAATTTCTCCCCGACACAGGGGGCTGACATTTTGTTACGATTACGTTGCGAGTCAGCCCGGGTTGAAATTTCAACCAGGGCGTTAGGCCGTCCCAACCATCTCACCTCACACACCACCCCACCCCACCCACCCCACCCCACCCCACTCTGACTCGAGGCCCAGCTCCTTCTCGGCTCTTCTAATTTGTAGATAATCAAATGGCTCCGAGATCCCCATCACTGCGCAAGCCCCAAGTCACTTTCCAGCCCTATTCTTAACCCCAGAGCTCTACCCTTTTGCGCATGTCTGACAGGCTTGACGGTGGAAAGAGCTCTGGGCAACTCTACGCAATTCTCTAGCCCTGATTGGTTGTCAGGTGAAACAATGAAATTACTTCTCACTGGCCAAGTCGGTACGCGCGAAAAATTCAACTTACAGCGCGAGGGTTACTCTCATTTTTCAAAATTATGCTCCTTTGCTTTAAAAAATGCTTTGTTTTATTTTGAAGAAAAATACAAAATAAGGCATCACACGTGGTTTACGATAACTGAATAAAGTGAAAAACATCTTTCTGTTTCTTTTTACACTTCACTTATATAAAACTTGTTTACGTTTCTGAAATATAACCTCATAACCTCCCAAGGTAAAGACTAAGAAACGTTCCGTCGGTACATTGCTTTTAAAGCTTCTCAAACATGTTCATTCATGTACGTATACAAACGTTCTTAAAACGTTACAGAAACGTGATAAGGTTAAATAATAATTTGTAGGTAATCATTATATCCAGTGTAGAGGGTGACGGATCTTTTATCGAGGTAAAATCTCTACAGATGTTAGAGAATGCTCAAGATATAGTACCCCAATTTTGGTCTATAAGTAGCTTTATTTTGGGTATTATTTTCAAACCACCTAAATATTCCGTTGGTGTGCAACGAAATGCTAATTATTCTTCGTGCCATCTACTAAAATGCAACAGCGATGTTACGTTTTGTGTTAACTGAACAAGTAAACATAATTTCTCAAAAAAAGTGGGCAAAAACTAAAGACTTCCTTTGGTATCAATACTATTACACTGTTAGTTAGCTTCTCTAAAACGCTGAGTCTTTGTTGCTGCTTGTTTTGGCTGTATGAGCAGTGTAAACAATCGCAGAATATGGCCCGTCAGTTAATGTGAGAATTTCAACTCATCTTGCGTAGTGTACACCTCAACCATAAAGAGGGACTACTATCTACGTTTAGACGTTTCATTAGTTTTAATCCGTTTTCATTCTTTTTCGATAATTGGAACGTGTGTTTTTTAATAGTTCAGTGTTACCGAAACTACCATTTTTACTCTTATAATTTTCATACCATGGTGACCCCTTTTCATATCCAGTCATCTATATACAACAGCTGCCATCTTGCATCCGTCATCTTCTTCGTGCCATCGACTAAAATGTATCAGCTACGTTACGATTTGTGTTAACTGAACAAGTAAACATTTCTCTAAAAATAGGGAAAAAATAAAGCCGTCCTTTGGGATCAATACTATTATACTGTAATAATCAGACAACAATTATTGGGTAAAAAAGAACATTTCACTTTTCGTTGCGATATGCTTCCAACATCGATCATCACTTATCCTTGCTGCTCTCGTCCTCGTTAATATATCCACAAGTAAAATGGTACAATATAGCTAACTATGAATATAATCATTTTGAACATAAAGTATATAAGCAAATATCATTCACAACCAATTTTCTAGTATTCCGTAACTCAGATCTACTTTAGCTTTTTTCCCCGTTTGAGAGTGAACACACCTGAATACTCTTTCAGGGGTTTCGTTTCTATTTTTCAGTAGGATATGCTCGCTAAACAAATACACGGTGAAATAGAGAAAAGTGATAGTGCTTATACTAAGCATTTGTTGCTGACCTTTTAAAATAATCCATTATGTGGCTCCATCTCTAAACAAACAAGTTAGGCTCCCTAAAACGTTGGGTCTTTGTTGCTGCTTGTTTTGGCTGTATGAGCAGTGTAAACAATCGCAGAATGTGGCCTGTTAATTAAATGAGAATTTCAACTCATCTTCCATAGTGGACACCTCAACCATAAACAGGGACTCCTATCTAATTCTTAACGTTATATTGGTCTTACTCAGTTTTCATTGTTTTTCAATAGTTGTAACGTGTGTTTTGTTAATAGTTCAGTGTTACCGAAACTCCCATTTTCACTAAACCGAAACTACCGAAACTGTTATAATTATAGCGGAGCTCCGACGGCCCGAAGGGCCGTCAAGCGGAGCATCATACCTATAGAAACCCGTCAACTGCTTTTTCTCATGGTAAAAATGGCTAGCGGTATTGCTCGTGGGCGCGTACGCACGACGACGACGACGACGACGACGACGACGACGGAGTCGCCCAATAATTAATAATATCCTAATAATAATCATAATAATCCAACATGGCGGCCATACTCCACCTGGCCCAGCTGACCAGCTACTTTACAGCGTACATCTTTGATACTGGACATCCATCTTATAGCCAATTGACACCTGTCAAAACAAGGTATCCGCTGACCAGTGTAACGTGACCATATCGCGGGCTCAAGTTAAGACCTCATCGAGGTCAGCTGTTTTTTTGAAGTTGACCGCTGACCAGGTACTTGCTTTCGATTGGATCGCAGGCTCAAGCCAAGTGTGGGACACCCAAACCAAATCGAGGCCGTTAAAATTTTTCGCGCGCTTTCTGCGGCTGGTAATTTCACATTCAGTTGGTTTCTTTATTTTGAGCAAAACAACTTCATCTTCGATCGAAGTTTGTCTTTCGCGTAAAAAGCATAAAGATCAAGAACTTGTCAAAAGATACTCCGGAAGGTGAATTTTCAAGTGATGAAAGGAAGGACGGAAGATTTTTCTCAGGAAAAGCTTCAAAGATTGTGCGGTTGAAAACAGTATAATTCAACGCTTCAAGGGCTTTCACTTCACCGCGGCATCTTGCATCTCACCAAGAAAAGTCACTTAACAGTTCACCGGTATTAATGGGAGGAATGAGTAGCTCAAACTCTGTGGAAGAAGCTCTTTCTTTGGACAAACCGTTTGCTATTTTTGCGGATGCTTGTTTTTACTTTACTGAAGCTTACGCATTTTCAAGTGGTAGAAACCTCTACAACACAGGACAGTGAGGTAAAATAAATAAATAGAAGCTTAACATTTGGTTTAATCGTTGTTACTTTTGTTCAGGAATGAAACTTGTATTTTTCTCTCGAATGGATATAAATAACAATCATCTGTACTCGTTTTGGACGCAAAGAAGTAGTTGAATTGTTTGTTTGTTTTGTTACGTTGTTTTCTTTGCAAGCGAACGAGTGTTTTTACTCGGCTTGGCTGACTGTTTTTCGACCTTGGTTCCTCACAGTAGCGTTAAGAAACTTTTGCCCTTATCTTATCAACACGTAATCGCAATGAGTCCTCGTAAAATTAAGCATTAAAGGGGGAGACTCGAGCTCGAGTAAAAATAAAAAATCCGATCAAATGCATGTGCATGTGCACTTCTCAAAATCTGACATTAGGTTGTCAAAATGCTGCCAAAACAGTCAAAACCCAGCGCGCTTCACTTCGTCAAGTTTTCTTTAAGAGATCTTCGTCGAAAGCAGCCTGTAAACAACAATTAAGTTTCGCCGTCTTTAAACATGTCGTTTGTTTGAACCGGTAAGAATCAGCGTTTGGATGTTAAAAACAGCGAAATGGGTTGACTGGCTGGCTGGTTTTGATAAATTTTAAAGTGGACGGGTCTGCGAGAGAAATGCTCGTTTGGTTTGGCAAGCGCTTTCTTCGTTATCTGGATGATGTTTTGCCACTGAGAATCATTAATTGAAGAAGGTTCTTCGGAAGACATGGGAAGTAACAGTAAAACCATCAAAGCACTTAAGTGTTTTGTGTAAGCCAAGGAAAGATTTTGTGGGAAATGGCTCTATTATTCAGCTCTGTCGCATTCCGAGTGATTGCTGTCTCAGTGATTCCTGTTGACTGCTCTAAACGATCAGGTACGGACCTCTTTTTTTGTCTTTTCTACGGACATTTATGTCAAATCTGCTAAGGAAATTTTCTAGCTTAATACAAGATTTCTGCACCTTCTCCAAGAATCTTCGAAGAAATATTATTCATATTGTGCTTTGTTTTCTTTTAATAAGTCTTATGTTTGTTGTTATATTGTTTCTGAACCGCGGTCAATTCCTGTTGACTGCTGTAAACGAAGAGTTTGTACCCTTTATTTTTTTTTCTAGGGGCATTTATGTCAAAATAAATACCGATTTTCCTAGCTTTATCATTACAAGCTATTTTAATTACTAGCTAGTCTTGTTTAATTTCTCCACCTTCTCCTTCTTCGAGCAAACACTCGCCGGCATCGTACTTTGTTCGCTTGCAGTGTTTTTGTTTTGTTTTGTTTTGTTTTTTTTATCCGCTTTGAATCCCTTTACGCTTTCATCTCAAAGTAGTTAGACTCAAGAATGTCCGTCGTTTTTTTTTTCTTTTTTGCAAACGTTTACTATCGAAAACTCTTCGTTTTCCCTGCTGCTGCTCAATTGTTTTGGACACAAATTAAACTGGCCCAAATAAACTCTTGCGAAGTTGCTCGGTGAGAGTGTGCAGCTCCGATTCTAGGCTTGGAATGGCTAAATATATATATATGGCCTTCAGCTTTTCTTTTTTTAATCGCTACATAACAGACTGGAATGGTGTTCCATCGAACATCATGCATGCACCTTCTTTAAGCAGTTTTAAGTCCTATCTATTACATTATTGGTGTCAATTTTAAATCAGATGTAGCTTGTGAGTGACAAGTATGTAATTTAATTAGGTTTGCTTTGGATTACTTCATGATTTTTAGTCTCAATCTCAAATCAGGGGTGACTTGTAAGAGACAAGTATTTGATTTAATTTGATTAGGTTAGCTTTGGGCCACGTTTAAATTTCACCTCTTAGTTTTTAGAATGTGTAATATTAGATAATATTCTTTGTATGGGAATTTAGTTTCTCCCAATTATTCTCCAATCATGCACTTTTTTGTTTTGTATCAACTTAGTTGTATTCACATGACAAAGTATTATTAAACTTAAAACTTAAAATTAAACTTAAAGTAAGCTCTTTCTCATCAATGTACACATCCTTTGGACTTCCTCCTCCTGCATACAGTCTTTCAATTAATTTTATTAGTAGCTGGTCACACCAATCTTGTGGGATGTTTGGATGACATTTGGCATTAATGTTTAATGGAATCTCTGATGTTTGATGAAGTATGTTAAGATCAAGTTAAGATGGCTAACGGATTTCCAGCACTTTTGCTTTGATGAATCACCTTGATAGTGGTATCAACCAAATGCCCAATATATTATTATCAAGTTGTTTGGTCTTGCACTTAACTGGCCAGAAGCTAAGAGCAGCTGCATTTCTTTTTGAAAACACTGTAGGTGCATTGAGTGATGAGCTTAATGTTAGCAAGCAGTTTTTTTTTTGTGATAGTAACGTCAAGAAGTAATTGATCAAAATAAATATCTTGGTCTTAATTCATGGCATCTAAATATTTTTATTGATTTCCATGTATCTTTCTTTCATAATTTTTGTGAGGCATACATATATCCAGAGGATACACAATTTCCGATTTCTGACTGTCTCATGGAGGCTGTGGATAATTGAAATTGCATTCATTATGAAGTGATGATCTGAATCACTATATATCTGATGTGATACTGATTCCAAGGAGCAATCACCAGGCTTCTCCACCAATTTCTAGTGGCTCTAAACCATACCTAAGTAGCTAAGTATGTAACTAAGTTGCCTACAGTTGAACGGGGAAACAGACCTGTCCTTAGGTATTGCTCTAAGATGTAAAGAAATGTTTTGTTTTAAAAATTTATAGATGAAAACTAGCTTTGCAGGTTCTTTTTTACACAAGGTATTAAAGATTATTTTAAAAAAACCTACCTCAATATTTTTATTTTGCTTTTTTAACATCTCCAAACTCAGTTTGGAAAGGAATTTTTTTTACCTTACTCAATAGAACGCTTGTTTTTAGGAGGGGTGGGGGTCCAAATTCGTAAAAGGGGATTCATATCTGCTAGCAGTTCTGGACTAGGGGGTCCAAATCTGATCCACAAGCAGATCTGGACTGGAGGGTGCAAATCCACGTGGGGTCCAAATCCACTGTGCCACTGGCTCAGATCACCTTTCCATACTATTTTCTACAGCATTGGGTCTGTAGCTTGAGTGAGGTCAGATGGGTGATATGACAAGCAGACTATATGTAAATGCCAGTAGAAAAAGAATGCTTTTGGAGCTCCGCTTTTAGGCTTGGCTAAATATATATATTAAGCTTTATACATGCATTTAAAAACAGCTAGTTTATAGTTAAAACGAATAGTGAACCACTCAGCACGTTCCAAAACATCATGAGATGCCATATCTCGCGGTAGATTAAAAATAATTCTAGCCGCTCTACAATGCAGCTTTTCTAAGGAATTAAGAACATTGGAGTTGCAGCAAGCACCCCATAAAATAAGGTCATAATTCACGCTTGGCAAAATAACCCTCAAATAAAAATCCTGGAGCATGTTTCTTGGCAGAAACCTTATCTTCTTGAGTAAGCGTAGTTTGTTCGCAAAGCTCTTCTTAAGGTCGAGTGTATAAGGGACCCAGCTGAGTTTATGGTCAACTGTCATCCCCAGTGAGCGTGTTTTGTTTACCTATTTGATAGTGTATCCTCCGAAAAGGATCGGAGCAATAGGCCCCGTATAACTCTTTCGGCTGATGAGCATTTCCTCGCTTTTACCGGGGTGGGGTGCTGATTTGTTAGTGAGACACCATGATTACAACTCTTGCATTGCCAATTTCAATTGTGCAATGGCTTCGTCAGCTGATGTACAGGTCTATACAATAAATAGTAGTGTCATCAGCAAACATATACACCAATCCTGACACTACAGACGTTGGTAAGTCGTTCGTAAACATTGTGAAAAGCGTAGGCCCCAGAACTGACACTTGCGGTATGCCAAATGATACTGGAAGCATTCCTGATTTAACACCGTTTACACTTGTCACTTGTTGTCTGCCCTTTAGGTAGCTCTTTAACCAGTCTACAAGAGGGCTTTTAATTCCAAAGTCTTTTTGCAGCTTCATTTCGAGAATGGTATTACATACACTGTCAAACGCCTTTTTAAAGTCGACAAAGGCCACCGCTACCACTAATCCAGAGTCAACTGCACTCCTCCACGTTTCAGTGAGATGTATCAGTAACAGCTCTGTCGAGTGACCAGCGCGGTAAGCCCATTGTTTGTCTGAGACCAGTTCCGCGTTCTCTTTAAGGGAGTGACATACAAGTGCATCGTTTACTAAGGATTCTAGGATCTTACTCGGAACACTTAGAAGGGAGACGGGTCTGTAGTTTCCTCTGTCCGTTTCATCGTCCTTTTTGAAAACTGGGGTAATTTTTGTGGTTTTCCAACTTGTGAAGACAGTTTTAGTCTCTATGCTATACCGGTACAAACTTCCCAAGGAAGGGATGATAGCGTCTCCAGCTAGTCTCAGTAGCTTCGGTGGAATGTTATCGGGTCCCGTCGATTTGTTGGTTTTCAGCGCTTCAATTTTGTTCCGTATTGCAAGACTTGAAACATCAACCACAGTAAGCAAGGGTACAGACCTTTCATCTTTGGCACCGCTAGTGGCTCCTTGTCCGTTGTCAGTTGTTGATGGAAAATTACTCACAAGCTTTTGCCCTACCGTTGCGAAGTAAGAGTTCATAATACGAGCTTTTTCTTCGTCAACAAGGGATAGAGTGCCATCGTCTCTTTTCACGGGCCCGATGGTCTTCCGCGCTTTGGGGTCAGCCGCTCTTTTAATAAGATTCCAATATGCACTTCTCGATTGGACTTCGCTAAACATCTTAGAGAAATATGCGGTCTTGGCTTTTCTTATAGTTCTGGTGTAACATTATTCCTGGCCTTTTTATAAGCAGACCACTGCATGGGGCAATTAGTGGAGACAGCTGCTTTGAATAGTTTGTACCTTCGATTCATTTTGAGTCGAATATCGCTGGTTATCCAGGGGACGGAGACACTTCCAATTTTCACCTTCTTCAATGGGGCGTGTCTAATAATAATAATAATAATAATAATAATAATAATAATAATCTTTATTATCTTGTGATAAAAGCACATATCTCGAGTTACAAATATCAGATTTAAGAAATTACAGTTATAGCTACAAAATAACATCAATAATGTAGAAATA
>JAEMWC010000391.1:277500-287500 GCA_016490735.1 Pachyseris speciosa
TACCGACCATCACTTTGCACCGGGTTGTGTTGATGCAAGCAGTGTTTGCCAAGATCTAGCCTGCATCGTGGACCAAAACTAACCCCCTGTTGATAGTATGTCTGCGAAGCAGCGCCGAGATTCACGAATTACCGGAAGTGTCTTTCACATTTCCTTTAAAGTCAAGTGAGAACGCAAGGGACCACGTGATGATAATGTGCCTACATTGTTCTAGATTTTTCTCAGCCAATCACAACCTTTCTTTATACTGCGCGCGCTATGACTCAACAATGGGATTCCTTTACTTAAAACGCGAATGTTGAGAGAAATGCTCATTTCCATAGTGACTTTGGTTCAGTCTGGTTTGTACCAAAGCTGGTGCTGAGAAAAGAATTATTTATTCACTATGGGCGCAATCATAGGCAAACAGAGGCGGACAAAGCGCTTTTAAACAAAGAAGCAGGTATGAGGGGTTCAACTAGGAAACAAATTTTTCGAAAAGCGTGGGAAAATCGCGCGTTTTATGCCGCTGATTTTTTAGATTTTTTTTAGCAACAAACCTATTGTGATGTCATGCGCGCGCTCCAACTACGTTTCCAGGGCTACCCAGAGTTTTGAATCTCCAGAAGACTCTGGGTACTAGGTTTAACTAGCACGCGCTCATCCTCAACCTTCCTCAACCCTATTGTAGAGCTCTTCACTTTTGCGCATGTCTAATTGCGGAAAAGGAGAGCTCTTTGAAAAAGTCTGGGGTCGACAATAGCGCGCGGTATTAAAATTTCTGCGCATGACCTGGGACTGACTGTTAGGAACAAATTTTAACGACAATTGCTAACGCAACACTTAGCGCGCGCTTAACGTTTAAGTCAGCATGTTGTTGCGGCAACGAGTGTAAAAATCTTTTAATGAGTTGCCGCAGCAAACTGCTTCGCTGAAAGTTGGCTGCTTGTTGTTGCACTATGACAGCTTTTAACGGATAAACTTCGCGTTAAAAATTGCACCGTGTAAGATCATATAGAGTCCACGTTGCTGTAGGGGACATTTTGAACCTACGAATCAGAATCAAATTAAGTCATATCAATTTTAATGGACGTTTTTTGGTTAAAACATGAGCGGAAATGAGGGAACGTTAAAACCTAGAAAATGAATTTCAGTTTCCCTTTTTTTGTTAATTTCTGTCATTGTTAAACTGTCCTCGTTTAGGCCACAGTTTCAAAGGGAATTTTTTTCTCGTCTTGTGCGGTCGCCACGTCTGTATGAGAACAGAAAGAAATTCAAAAGTCATGGCCGAAGGAATTCAGACGTCCACAAAGGAAAGTTACCAAGGCTGAATGAGAACATGGGACAGTTTTCAGTTCTACCTTTCATGGCCGGAGATAAAACAGGATTTGATTTTAAAGGTAAGACGGTGAACAGGAGATTTTCCTCATCTGTCAGTGGAAGTTCATGCAGCCATTAACCCCGACTCTCTTTCTGTAGTTTGCTACGGTGTCATGCGGTATCATTTCTTAATTGTTGGTCCTACATCTTCTTTTTCCCTTTTCAGAAGTTCAAGCAGTCCGCCTACTTACGTTCAGGTGAGAGATCGAGAGGGACTCTTACCTGAACGTACGTAGAAGATTTATTTTCTTTTTATATAGTTATGGGATAGTATAATTTCTTATTCGTCCGGTAATTTAAATCGAGTCTAGATATCTCTATAAACAGCTTTTGGAAATAGCGGCATAAAATCTCATAAAGTCATAAAGTCATATTTCAGAATCTTATAATTTTAATATTCGATTCTCTCATTAAAGATTGAAATTTTTTAAGCTGTTTTTTTTTTTTATTTTAATAATAATTTTTATCATGGTGTATCTGGAAACAAGCTACTGTATAGCTAAGTGTACTGATCACTTTGCATACAGCATTCAGGTTCAGGCCTTACACTTAGGCATTTCTTCCTTTTTAGATGTTCGGCTTGATCTCGCAGAAATTCAACCAGACGTCCGTATATTTCATGAATGTAGATACAGCTTTTGCTTACTTTTCATGAAATTTTAAGGTGTTATTATTTTTTATTCGCTAAAATCGATTCTAAATTCGACCGATATCTTCTGTTTTCACTTTCAGAACTGCCTAGCCCACTCAATCATCACGGTAAATACAAGTTTTATTTTTTCTTCATGCAATTGTAAGGTGGTATCATTTCTTATTTTGAAACCGTATCCAGATCTGAAATCTTCTTTTTTTCCCTTTACAGTCATTATTGGCCTACTAAACGACATAGGTAAATACAAGTTTTATTCACTTTTCATGAAATTATAAGGTGGTGTAATATTTTTATTCGTTGAAATCGAGTGTAGATCCGACATCTTCTTATTTTCCCTTTTCAGGAATTCCTGTCCTCTTCAATGAACAAGGTAAATAAGGGTTTTATTTACTTTTCATGAAATTTTAAGGAGGTGTCATTCCCAATCCAATTTTATCGTTTTTCCATTTCAGTCATTCCTGACCTACCGGAGATTGATCCTGAAGGTAAATGCAAGTTTATAATCTTTTCATGAAATCACAGGGTTTGCAAAAACACAGTTTTTATCATATTTTTGCAACTGCGATGGTGTATTAACGCACTATACGAAATTAAATTTCTTGATTACCTTTTTAACCAACATAATAACTGAGACACGTTGATTCTTGTCCCATCTCATTTTAGCCTTGCCACAAGTCAGCGTTGCACGTGATTTTCCTACATTGCCAGATTCCTTGATCTACGAAGGTAAACTAGATTCTTACTTGCTGTGTTTTGTGTCAAAGCAGGAATACTGCAAGTATCTGATGTTCACGGATTTTCTAATTTCTTTTATTGTAGGATTTCACGAGAGAGGATTCCACATTTTCGCAGTGAAAGCTCAAGTTTACGAAAAGCAAGGAGGGGAGAGGGACTCTCGGTAAGTTAAAACTGGAACGGTGCAGTGATTGCTTTGAGCTATCTGACCTGAACCTTCAGCGCGTGAATTAAGACAGATCAGGAAAAAAGCTGCCATACAGCATAAACAGAGCCATAAAATTAAAGGATTTCATACTAGGAAGCCTACAAACCCATGATGGCGGTTTAGCGATTTTCACATCGCTCATGACGTTTGCATTTTCTATAGCCCTTCTTGGCATGTTCTGTGCTCCTTGGATGAGGCGAACATACCAAGAAGGTCTATAGAATATGATCCTCAGAAGCTGTTCATTGAAGCTGTGTAAATAAGGAGTATGAAACATTGATATTAAATGGGCGTGATCTAATGTAGGCTCCCTAGTATGAGATCCTGTAATTTTATGTGTCTGTGTAGTATTGTATGACTATTTTTCAAATCGCTCTTCATTTACGCGCTGAAGGATGAGGTCAAATGGCTAAAAGCAATCAATCAGTCCGTCACCTCCATACTCTGCAGTAAAACTCAAACGACACGTGAAAGAGCCGTCAGAACTGTTCGCAAAGAGTAGGGAACGTAGTCCGTGGTGTTGTGGGCTGTCTAGACACAGATATAAGGGTTGTGTAACCCTCAGTTGGTTACTCAGTCAAACTGGCTGGTAACCCTGTGGTATCTATTTGAACGTACAGTTAAAGGTTCGGGGATGTGCATATGTTGTTCGTAAAGCCTGGTTTTCACTAGCGACGCAAGCACAAGCGCAAGCATAAGCTCAAGCACAAGTAGCTTATGCCAAGTGAAAACGAACACTACGCAAGCGAACTCAAGCATAAGCGCAAGCACAAGGAAAAGGAAAATTTTTTATCCTTGCGATTGTGCTTGTGCTTATGCTTATGCTTATGCTTGCGTTAAGCCCGTTTTCACAGTGAAATAAGCGCTCTTTGTTGTGCTTGCGCTTGTGCATACGTCGCTGGAGAAAACCAGGCTTACCGTAATCTTCTATATAGGTCGAACTAAAAGCAATCACATACCGAATTTGAAGGCAATCACATCAACTGGAATTACCACATCAATACTGACATCATATTCAGTCACCAAAACGAAGAAATGCAAAAAAATTCAAATTAATTTTCCAGTTTACAAACATTAACTGCTGCCAAATTCAAGCTTCAAGTAAATGATTGATTGATTGATTGGTTGATTGATTGATTGCCTCTGTCTACTTATGTACAGTGCCATACAAGACGCCATCAAGAGCGTCATTGATGAGGACGTATTTCTGCTCAGCTATGAAGACTCGTCTGGCGGATCCGCCTACTTACCAAACGCTCACGCAAGTGAAAGTAACCTTTTCCATGACCTTTCTGTTCGGTAAGTGCAAAATGTCATTAAAAATTTTAGGCGGAATTTCTAAAACGGTTATGAAAAGGCAGTACGTTTTGGATGAATGTTTCGGCAGTTTTTGCGGATGCAGCATTATTTTAGTAAAACTTTTGTGAAAGTATGGTTCCAATCAAATTTTCATATTGAACGGACGCGATCTGATGTGGGCTTCCTACTATGAAATCCTTTATTTTATGTGTCTATTTAATGTTGTATGGTTATTTTTTCCCAATCACTCTTACCTGTAATTCACAAGGATCAGGTCAGATGGCTACAAGTAATCACATACCGAATTTGAAGACAATCACATCAATTGGAATTACCACCGACATCAACATTGATAAGGCATATTCAGTGACCTAAACGAAGTAACGCAAAAAAATTCATATTAACTTTCCAGGTTATAGCGGAGCTCCGGCGGCTCGAAAGGGCGCGAAGCGGAGCACCATTGGTAAGAAAATATGGTAACCCATCTGTTCGAGAAAATTTGGTTTTGGCAGGAGCCCATGAATAGGAGCCTCCACATGCACTGTTTCCTTGAGTCAACGTTTGCGCGTATATTTCTATTTTTAGAACGGCTTTTTCTGCAGGAGGCTCCAATTTACTGGGAAAATCTGTTTCCAATACATTCCGCACACAAGCATCCGTAAAAAAATTGTGGCCAAAGGTGGGGAGCGCGTTGTTCCGATCCTTCTCTTGGGCGTTCTAAACAGTGCGTGCGAATTTAGAAACCCGCAGCGTTCTAAAAATAGAAAAGATACGCGCAAAGGTTGACTCAAAGGGCTTGTATGGGAGAGTGAAGCTCCTATTCATGGGCTCCTGGTTTTGGTCACCGTACGTACGTGCCTACGTACGTCCGTACTTACGTCCGCCGATTCATGTATGCGCTGTGATATGTCCTATAATAATAATAATTATTATTATTACCATTATTATTATTATTATTATTATTATTATTATTATTATAATCCAACATGGCGGAAATCCTCCATTTGACCACCTAGTTTACAGCATACATCTTTGATATTAGACATCCTTGGACATCCATGTTATGGTCAATTGAAACCTGTCAAAACAAGGCATCTGCTGACCAGTATCCCGTGACCATATCGCGGGCTCAAGCTTGAAGGTCATCGAGGTCGGCTGTTTTTTGAAGTTGACCGCTGACCAGGTACTTGCTTTTGATTGGATCGCAGGCTCAAGCCAGGTGTGGGATACCCAAACCAAAACGAGGCTTAATTTTTCGCGCGCTTTCTGCAGCTCAAAATTTCACCTTCAGTTGGTTTCTTCATTTTGAACAAAACAACTTCATCTTCTTTCGAATTTCTTCGTGTAAAAGACATAAAAATCAGGAACTAGTTTAAAGATACTCCGGAAGGTGAATTTCCAAGTGCTAAAACAGAAGAGCAAAATGTTTTTCTCAGGAAAAGCTTAAAACTTGGATCCACTTGCATGGAGCTCGGATTGTGTGGTTGAAAAACAAAATAATTCAACGTTTCAAGGGCTTTCACCTTACCGCGGCATCTTGCAGCTCACCAAGAAAGGTCACTTAATAGTTCACCGGCAATAATGGGAGGAACGAGTAGCTCAAACTTAGTGGAAGAAGTTCTTCCTTTGAACAAACCGCCTGCTATTTTTGGAGTTTCGTGTTTTTACTAAGTGCATACGTATTTTCAAGAACCTCTACATCACAGGTAAATTAAATAAATTGAAGCTTAACATTTGGTTTAATCGTTGTTACTTTTCTTGGATCAGGAATGAAACTTGTATTTTTCTTTCGACTGGACATAAATAACCATCATCTCTACTCGTTTTCAACGCAAAGAAGTAGTTGAATTGTTTGTTTGTTTTGCTGCTTTGCTTGCAAAAGATCGCGAACGAGTGTTTTTACTCCGCTTGGCTGACTGTTTTTCGACGTCTGTGCCTCAACAGCGTTAAGAAATTTTTGCCCTTATCTTATTTACACGTCATCGCAATGACTCCTCGTAAAAAAAGGATTAAAGCCCCGGTTAAACGATCAAACATTTTCATCCAACATCGTTTTTGTCAAACATAACGTTGGGTGACTAAACGCACAAACAATGTTTGACAAAACACCAGACAGAGTGAATCCATAGAACGATTTTTTGCGTATTATCGCTGAACGTTCGACGTTATTTGGTTCATTTGGTTGCACGCTTTGTTGGTTGGGGTGGCTAAATGATCAAACATTTGTTCGTAAAGCAAAATGTTGGATGAAAATATTTCAGTGATCCAGGCTAGATCCGTTCAAACATCGAAAGCTATTTAAAAGCAATGTTGAGTGATGTGGCTAAACGGCCAAACATGCTTGTCCAGTACTATGTTGGATGAAATGTTTGATCGTTTTTTGTTCATTGTTTAAATTTGTATTCGTGCATACATACGCGTCGTATATTGTTTTCTTGTAATGTTCTAATGTTTTGGGGTTTTTGCACCGCGGTCAGTTCCTGTCGACCGCTCTAAACATAAAATATTGGCGCAAGGAAAGCCATGCGTAGATGTTCAATACCAGTACAAAAAAATTATAATCGTGGAGTTCCGCTTTTAGGCTTGGCTAAATCTATATATTAGAGCTTTGCACTAACGACGTCACGAAATTTTTGCCCGCCTCCGTGACTCAGACAAACCAAGCTCCAATTCTGTAAGAGTTGTAGGGAGAAATGCGCGAATGGCGTGCAATTCGTTTCAATTTTTTACGGTTCTCACCGAAGATGACGGCGTCTCTGGCTTTAAATTTAAAAGACAACCTAAGGAATACACTGTCGACCAGCTGAAACGGTGCTTTAAGTACAGGGGCTTGAAATTAAGCGGAAAACGCGACTAGCTTGTGGAACGTGTGAGCGATTGCATAAAGAGTTCTTAACCGAGCAGTGATAATGTAAATGTCTTATCGCAAAAGGTTCTCAAAGAAAGTTCAGAGTTGCAAGAAAATAGCAACTTGGCTTCGCCTCCGTTTATTCAATCGACCGGCTGGCGTTCTTTCCCATCTGACAACATTTCTTCTCTCTTTATTCAACTATGCACGTGTTAAAGGTTGTCGAGTTTATTAGTAATATTTAAGTAAACTATTGCAGGCCTGACAAACATGATTGATACATTTTACAAAATGCCAAATTGTATTAAAGGCATCGACCTTCGATGTAAAATCTAATAGCTCGCGATCGTCAGTTGGTAAACAGTAGTCAGTTGAATAATTTCTCAATATAGTTACCGTCGACTAGCTTCTTCTAGTTGTCATCGGCTCCGCTTTTTCTCTTGGGAGCAGCCGCTCGACAGACTTCCTTGTGGTGGAGTACGATTTGCCTGCAGTCGATCATATAGGAAATTCGGCCGATGGACTCTTTTCTCCGAGCCGTTTGACAGCTGATTTGAGAGCACAAATATGGGTATTCCTAGTAAATGTTTTTCTCCGTTAAGAATTCGCGCGAACAAGCCACTAGCAGGCTAGTACCCTGCAAGCAGAGTCTCCTTCGATCTCCCTAGAAGAACCGGGAAGAGGAGGGATTTTCTAGGATTTTTCTAGGAACATCGAAGGAAACTCTGCTCGCAGGGTACTAGCCAGCGTTTGCACTATCCACTGTCTTGCGAGCGTCGGTTTCGGAAACGGTATTTACACTTTCATTCAAGATGCTTCTAGTCTGTATACAGACTCTTCATTTGGGCAATTCAGAGACATTTTTTGGTTCGATTTTGCTTTTGAATTTGGCGTGGTCTCGATTTTGCTTTCGAATGATGCGCGGTCTCCATTCGCGTGGTCAAAAGAAGATCAATTGGTAAAAGAAGAGCCTGAGTGTATGCAGCCTCTCTCTGATAAATTTTGGTTATTTTTGAGGATATCTGGAGTCAGTTTTGCATTCACCCTAACAGCAGTGCTTGGTAGTAACCATGAATCTTCCTTCTTGAATACTAACTCTGAGAGCTATGGCGACTGTTTGCTGATTTTGCTCGATTTTTTTGTGCATTCACTCTTAAGCAGCTTTCACAAAGTTTACTTTTTTGTAATGTAAGGTTCAGGCAAACTTGTGACAATGCCAAATAATATGCGTAAGTCTGTCAGCCAAGTGCTAAGTTAGTTTTTGTATTAATAAGCAAGCAAACATTTCTCAATCTAGTGGACAGCGGTCAAGATGAATCAATTGTCCTGCGGTGATTGGCTACCCGCGAGGTCAAGATGGAGCCATCTTGACCGCTCGAGATGGCCGTTCGTCCCTTGTTTTACTGTCTTTTAATAGCGTCCTCTGGGTCATATAATAAATCCTTTATTGACCAAGCTTGTTTGGTCGAGATGGCGGGATATTGGCCTCGTTCTTTTTTCGCGTGTTTATGGAACACGCAAAAAAAGAACTTGGCCAATATCCCGCCAACTTGACCTTACGCTTCGCCAATAACCCATATACATGTATATTATTATCATAGTGAGCATTACTTGTCAACCCGGAAATGTATCATTTTATTGCGCTGTATATAAGAGAGTGTCTTTCAAGTACGCGGCCAAACAGAAATAGGTAATAGTTCCCATGCTAAGCATTTGTTTCAGACCTTAAAATGACCCATTATGTCGTACCATCTCTGAACAAACAAATTATTTCCTAAAGAGTTTGGAGATTTCTTATGCTTGTTTTGTGCGCCATGTAAACTTTCGCAGAATATGGCGCATTAAAAACGTCAAAATTTAAACTCATCTTGCACAGTCTACACAGTTTTCTTTTTTGTTGTTTTACTAAGTTCTCATTTTCTCTCAATAGTTGTAACGTGGTTTCTTGATAGTTTGCTGTCGTTTACCTCTTAAAAATTTTCATGCAATGATCACCCTTTTCCATAAGTGTTGCTGTCGTTCATCCGCCATACATCATCTCAGACGTCAATCTCACTGTTCCTTCATAACTACCTCATGATCAAACTGCCCAAGAGTCAGTTGACTGAGAACCATTATCAATTGTTCTAAAAATGTAAGAGCTGCGACCGGTTCGAGGCCTCTTATAACCAGGCAAAAAAAATTAATATATGAAAGAAACTGGAAATCAGACGAAAAATACTGTTTTCAGATGGGCGTACATTAACTGGCGTGTCATGAAAATGAATTAAAATGTCAGCCACAAACGACACATTTGCGTACTTGCTACATGCTTGATTGGCAGGATACAAAGGACTTAATGGGCTATGAATGATTAATAACTGCAGTTTCTTCATATTTTTCAATTGAATTAGCCCGAATGTGAAAGGTAAAATAGCCGGATCTAATTCTGTTCGAAAGTGGGTAAGCCTTCACACTGGAACCCAAAGCATAGCCTCCTAAGGTAAGGACTAAGAAACGTTTCATCGGTACATTGCTGTTACAAGCTTCTCAAACGTGTTCATTCATGTTCGTTACAGGAGCGTGGTAAGGTTAAATAATAATTTCTAGGTAATCATTAAATCCAGTGTAGAGGGCGACGGATCTCTTATGGAGGTAAAATGTCTACAGATGTTAGCGAAAAGTTAAAGATATAGTACCCCAGTTTTGGTCTACAAGTAGCTTTATTTTGGGCATTATTTTCAAACCACCTGAATATTCTGTTGGTGTGCAACCTATTACTTGGTGAAGTGTGAGTGGAAAATGCAAACTCGACTTGGTTCGTTTGTTCTCCCACAATTTGAAACAAGCCCACTGTGCACGCTCTCGGGAAATGCTAATTATTCTTCGTCCCCTCTACTGAAATGCATCAGCTACGTTA
>JAEMWC010000391.1:292500-302500 GCA_016490735.1 Pachyseris speciosa
TAAGCAAGAACATTTCACTTTTCGTTGCGATATGCTTCCAATAATCGATCGTCACTTATCCTTGCTGCTCTCGTCCTCGTTAATATATCCACAAGTAAAATGGTAAAATAGCTAACTATAAATATAACCATTTTGAACATTACAGTAAGCAAATATCTTTCATAACCATTTTCTAGTATTCCATAACTCAGATCTACTTTAGCTTTTTCCCCCGTTTGAGAGTGAACACATACAGAAAACCTGAATACTCTTTCAGGGGTTTCGTTTCTATTTTTCAGTAGGATATGCTAGCTAAACAAATACACCGGCTGCACTGATGAATTTTCATTTCCTGAAATACGCGGTGAAATAGATAAACATGATAGTGCTTATACTAAGCATTTGCTGCAGACCTTTCAAAATAATCCATTATGTGGCTCCATCTCTAAACAAACAAGTTAGCCTCCCTAACACTTTGAGTCTTTGTTGCTGCTTGTTTTGGCTGTATGAGCAGTGTAAACAATCGCAGAATATGGCGCGTTAATTAATGTGAGAATTTCAACTTATCTTGCATAGTGTACACCTCAACCATAAGGAGGGACTCCTATCTACTTTTTAACGTTTCATTAGTTTTGCTCAGTGTTCTTTTTTTTTTTTTTCAATAGTTGTAAATTGTTTTTTTCTTTTAATAGTTCAGTGTTACCGAAACTACAATTTTAACTCTTACAATTTTCATGCCATGGTGGCACCTTTTCATATCCACTTATCTATATACAACAGCTGCCATCTTGCATCCGCCATATATCATCTCCGGTTTAATTATTTTTCGTGAGGTCGTTACAGGAAAATCTCAAACTGAGGCCTTGCCGTACTGACCGAGCGATAGCATCAAGCAGGTCACATAAACTTCTCCTGTAAGTATCAGAGAAAACAAAGGCAAGGCAGCCATTCTCTCCGACACTGTAAAGAGGAATTTTACAGCGGATAAAATCAACACAAGCAGTTCGAGCTGTTTCAACCGATTATTGAGTGACTTTGGGTAACGTAGAGCTTCTGAACGACCAGAGATTTTTGTTGTAGGTTTTTTTTTTTTTCGCAAAACGGCGATTTTTTCCTCCTTCTTTTTTCTTTTACTTTTTGTTACTCACGGCTAAGATAAAAATGGACACTTGAAGTTGTCGGACCGACTTTCTCTTGCCTCGTAAATAAAATTGGCGGTAACTCACTCTGGTTATATATATATATATATATATATATATATATATATATATATATATATATATATATATATATATATATATAACTTCACAGGAGTTCAGGCTTCAGGAGTAATCATCGTTTTATTGCGACAGTGCTGTTTCGTATGGTTCAAAATTATATGACAACACTCATCAGGCAACTTTAACGATTAATCGTTAAAGTTGCCTGATGTGTGTGGTCATATAGTTTTGAACCATACGAAACAGCACTGTCGCAATAAAACGATGATTACTCCTGAAGCCTGAACTCCTGTGAAGTTATAGTCAATGCTCCTCAATCAAATGAGTTGAGCGCTCTACGAAATACATTCTACCCAAGAAACAAGTATTTATATATATATATATATATATATATATATATATATATATATATATATATATATATATAATATATATATAGCTGACCTTTTCAAAACCGGGTTAGACTCCAGAACTTGAGTTTTTGTAAAATGGCCAGGAAAATGCCTGGACTCTGCTTTCAGATAGATTCAATTCTTACCAGCTCATGCCTTTGTTCGTCAAAATTCCCAACACTCAGGCATACATGCAGCTGCAGTCCTGCAGGCAATAAAGTCAGAAAATTAATTAATAATAGAAAAACCAACATCACATGGCCAAAGTTTGAGCTGGTCTATCCCCCCTGCTTTAAGACCTGGCCAGCTCAAATGCAGATGGTCTTGTAGCCCTGTCCCTCCTGAGTGCCCTGAAACCCGCCTTGACGGAATCCCCCCTCAAAATTAATCGGCCGGATTACCTCGGAACTTACTGCCCGGAGGCAGCAAGTTCCACCGGAATCGGCTGTGAAAATCACAAATGACTGACCATGTTTTGAAAAATCCAGCTAGAAGGAATTCTTAGTTAGAGGAATAATTCCCATAATACTATTTTTGTAATTCAAAAGGGCACGTAAAATCTCCAGCTGTACTTCGTATGATTGATTGGCAATAAGCCTGGGTACCAGATTGATTGATTGAATGCTTTTTTTTGCTTAGGGTACGTCACCCACTTGCTTTTGCGCGACTCTCAAGAAAAAGTCGGCTGTTGAACCTTCACGTCAACTTAATGAGTTGTCTTTATGATGGCATATAAAATATAGCAATTAGCAACAGTGAAATGGAACATGTCAGTTAAAAGTATGACAGCCTATGCAATTAAATTATTTACATTGTCACCTTCTCTCATCTGCCTTTAATGATACGGGATATTCACGGTAAAAGCTAACTCCAAAACAGCTCACCGTAATTGTCTTTTTTTGACGAGAGGCGCTTTGATCTTCTTTTCCGTCAAGGTAAGGGCATGGACATTTGAACTTAAGAAGCTTGTTATTTTAGGTGTTTAGTACTAATATACGGGTACCATATTCGCCGATAACCCTGTTCAAAGTGACATCAATGGGTAAAAGTAGGTGATATAGTATCTTTTGGTTTAGATCACGGGCTTGGGTATAAGTAGACTGAGAAGAAACTTCAAAAAACGGTAGTTACCATGCACTAGACTAAGCTGCAAATTTTGTATTCCAGTTTACGAAGCTGATAAACAATCGACTTACTACATAAGTAGTCTTGTGGTTTTATGCAAAGAAGTTTAAATGCATCACTATATGATTATATTTATAAGCAACGGCCACAAAAAAAACATGAAACGCTTATTATTTGAGGAATGATTGTAAGTTAAGCTAGTCAACCTCTCCTGAATGGCAACAAAGATCCAACAGGATGAATGAAGATTATTATGCACCTTTTTGTCATTCTAAAACGTACCTACGGCTGTGCCACTTGTAAACCCAATTGAACACACACAAAAAAGGATCATGCAAATAAAAATAAAATAATTAGTCATTCGTAAACGCTTTGTAATTGAAATTGCACTTACTCTAAAATGCCGAAGATAAGTCAACTGCCTAAACATACATGAAATCGAAGCAAGATGTAGCGAGATGTAATGTAATCTTTGAAGTTCAACTTTCAAAGCGTTCTCTATTTCATCCAAGTCATATCCAAGGTTCTTTGTGTTCAATTTCATCAAAGTTATTGATGTCTTATTGTCTCCAGAATTCAGAGCACGGAGTGCAAATCTCCGCTATTGCTTCATGATAATAACTGATGTAGTCATAACAATTTGTCATAATTTTCTTATAAACAAAAAGCAACTTCCATAGATCAATTTCTCATGGCAAACTCAGGCATTTTAAGGCATGACTAAAAGCCTAATATGCATGAAATCAAAACACAATCATAAGATTGCGTAGATATAAGAGAAAACCGTCAAACTTGGCAGTCAGATAGAACTTGGTGCCACTAGCAGATTTTTGCATTTAAGTGCGGAACATCTTAGTCACGGGACCAGTAAATGACTATTAACATTCTAAAATCTTTAAAGTAAAACGGGGAATATAAAGCAAACTATAAACCAAGCTTTTTGGGTTCCATGCTATTACCGATGTCTTTAGTGTTGCTTTTTACTGTTGAAAAGTGGGGGGGGGGGGGTTTCCCCCTCAGCCCCTACCCCTGCGCGGTCCCTGGACAAGGCTAATCAATTCCAAGCATTTGATATGCAAACGTGTGACGCCAAAGAATATTTCATTCGATCTCATTTTATCTTCCCTATTTTGCTTAGAAGATATTTCACCAAGAATATTCATTTACAAGTCACGTGACCGAAATGCACGTCATTTTGAGCCATAAATCAGTTAAGGTCTTCAAGTTGTATGTCAATGCCAAGTTTGAAGATTTTTATTAAATCTTCGCAATGCTTTTTATCGCTTTCGGATTTTATGCAAATTAGGCCTCAAACCATGCCTTCATATGCCCGACAATTTAGTAGATGCGAGGTTTCATAAGAATCCGTCGAAAGCTTGTGGGAAAATGAGTCACCAAACTTGCCGCTTTTGCAAAGAAATGTATGCCAGCAGAAGCTCATCACCTTCTGATGACAAGGGGCTTGGGTCTCGTATTTCCACAAGTTCGCGACGGTTTCTAATGAAACGCATGCGCCTGGCATCAGAAGGAGACAAGCTTCTACTGGCATATAATTCTTTACAAAAATTGGCAAGTTTGGGGTCTCATATTTCTACTTGTTTGAAACCTCGCATATTCTCTGATCTGTGGTGGTTATTGTTTTGTTTATATGACAACTATAAACAAGAGGTAGTCAAGGACTGCATATGGCTACTGCTTAATAAGTTAAACAGTTAATAAAGTTGATTATTTAAAGTTAAACCAAAGTGGAAAATAGTAGTTGCAGTATTTTTGTGGCTACCAGCCGAGTAGAGACTCGAAGAGGAGTAAGTAAGCACTCCACATTTACGAGTTGCGTTCTGTGCTTCCCGTATTTTATTTAGGGGTCCTGTCGTCTGGAACTGTTTAGATAAGAATGCGCGAAAATATGAGAACATTGAAACATTCAAAAGAGTTCTTAAAACACCTATCAACAAAGCAGCACCAGAGAAGGTTTCATTTGTTAAAGGAACCTGCGTGAATTACAATAAGGATCTTGATGACTTTGTATATTTTTAATTGTTTTATTTTGATTTGCTAGATTGTAACTTTTAAATTTTTAATATAATTATATATAGTTTTTAGCTGTATATGTATAGGTAATCACACGATTTTTTTTCGTGCAATTTGGAATAAATAAGAACGAGTAAATTTTTTCAAAGTCTCACAAAATTTGTGGTCTTGTGGTGAAAAAATTTACAAGTGCTTATTTATTCCAAATTGCACGAAAAAAAATCATGTGATTACTTATTAATACTATATACATGAAAAAATTGCGAGATAGCTTCTTAACTTTGCAGAAGCAACGCAACGAAGCTATAAAGGTGAATCAAAACAACAGTTTTCTCAACGTTTTTAAAGCGTTCTTAGCTGTAATAACTGGCTACACAATTACAGGCTAAAGCTCTAAGTCTACTTTGTTTGCTAAGTGCCTATCAAGCGCTGTAATCATTACCTTCAGGCTTTCTAGTTCGTTATCTTCGCCTTGTTTGTCCTTGTTTGTTTATTAATCTCGGCGTCACTCCAGTGTAGTGTTGAATTCAACAGGCTCGTAATTCCAATTACGTCGGTAATTCCCTTCTCTGGACACCACTGTTTCCAAACAGACAGCTAAAATACAGTGCTTTTCGCAGCCGTTTCTCCTTTTTAGAGCTGTTTTGCAGAGCGCGTCTCTGCTGTTACTGCGGTCACGAAGAAAGAAAACCTGCTCAAAAAGCTAGCCATTGTTTTCGCTCGCAGAGTCGCTTGCAGCTCTTCAGACTTTGCGCCATTCAAAGGCTGCGTTAACTTTATAACTTATCTATCTCTATTTGTTTATTTTATCGTTTTATTTATTTATTTCATTATTATGCAGGTCCACATCAGCTTTAATTAGTTGCCTGTATTCTAACCTGCAATATGTATGTATTATGTGTGTAAAATGTAAAGTGTATCGTTTCGCCGACATATGCTGCAGTTCGCGCTTATTTTTCGCGCCAATTCCGCAAAGAGCGGGAAAACGTTTGACGATTTCACATGAAGGTCAGGTTTAAGGTTTCTTCGTTGAAGTTCGTTCGATACTTTGTGGAGTCCGTGGTTGAACAAAAAGAGAAAAACTTTTAATACGTTTTAGATTACATTGAGACTGTAAATAGAATTAAGTATAATACCAGTTTCATTAGATGCGAAAATGATGAACGTCTGTGTTTGCATCCCGATTTCAAACCTCACGCTTTAGGGCATTACGTAATTTTTTCGGGCAAGAAAGTCATCGACCCTCCAAGTCCGAAGGTGCCCGTACGCCTATGTCAACTAGCACTTTTCACATTAATAATATGCACGAACAAATTACACAATTCTGATTGGCTAATAAAGCATGGCAGTTTTGCTGTAACGCAGTGCAAAAACGTGTAACTCGAGTGCAAAGTTGTGACAGTGCAATTTCAAATGTATTTTGATTGGTTGAGAAACAATAGAAATTTGAATTAGCCAATCAAATCGTAGCTGTTTCTATAGCAACAGCGTTGAAAATTGTGAAAACGTAAAACAATGGCCGTCGTTTTCAGCAGGTTTCCTTTCGCAGTGGAGCTGAAAACAGCTCTAAAAACGAGCACGATGGGAAAAGCACTGCTACTTTTCGGTTGTACGTTTGGAAAAAGTAATCTCTACAGAAGGGAATTACCGACGAAATCGAAAGTTATGAGCCCGTTGAACTTATATAACACTTTGCTCAAGCCATTTTACGCCGAGAAAACAACAACACACAAGACGAAGATTATGAACCAGAAATACTGAAGGTAATGATTAATTATACAGCATTTAAGGTAAAATAGCCGGATCTAATTCTGTTCGAAAGTGGGTAAGCCTACACACTGGAACCCGAAGCATAGCCTCCTAAGGTAAGGACTAAGAAACGTTTCATCGGTACATTGCTTTTACAAGCTTCTCAAACGTGTTCATTCATGTTCGTTACAGAAACGTGGCAAGGTTAAATAATCATTTTTAGGTAATCATTATACTCACGGATCTCTTATCGAGGTAAAATATCTACAGATGTTAGAGAATGCTAAAGATACAGTACCCCAGTTTTGGTCTACAAGTAGCTTTGTTTGGGTATTATTTTCAAACCACCTGAATATTCTGTTGGTGTGCAACCTATTACTTGGTGAAGTGTGAGTGGAAAATGCAAATTATTCCCTTGAACCTCGACTTGGTTCTTTTGTTCTCCCACAATTTGAAACAAGCCTACTGTGCACGCTCTCGGGAAATGCTAATTATTCTTCGTGCCATCTACTGAAATGCATCAGCTACGTTACGATCTGTGTTAACTGAACAAGTAAAATTTCCCTAAAAATGGGCAAAAAATAAAGGCCTCCTTTGGGATCAATACTATTATACTATAAATATCAAACTACAATTCAGTTGGGTAAACAAGAACATTTCTCTTTTTGTTGCGATATTTTTCCAATAATCGATCGTTACTTATCCTTGGTGCTCTCATCCTTGTTAATATATCCACAAGTAAAATGGTATAATATAGCTAACTATGAATATCATCATTTTGAACATAAAGTATATAAGCAAATATCTTTCATGACCAATTTTCTAGTATTCCATAATTGAGATCTACTTTAGCTTTTTTCCCCGTGTGAGAGTGAACACATACTCTTTCAGGGGTTTCGTTTCTATTTTTCAGTAGGATATGCTCGCTAAACAAATACACCAGCTGCACTGGTAAATTTTAATTTTCTGAAATACGCGGTGAAATAGTGAAACGTGATAGTGCTTATACTAAGCATTTGTTGCAGACCTTTTAAAACGATCCATTATGTGGCTCCATCTCTAAACAAACAAGTTAGTCTCCCTAAAACGTTGGGTCTTTGTTGTTGCTTGTTTTGGCTGTATGAGCTGTGTAAACAATCGCAGAATGTGGCCTGTTAATTAATGTGAGAAGTTCTACTCATCTTGCATAGTGTACACCTCAACCATAAAGAGGGACTCCTATCTATTTTTTACATTTCATTAGTTTTACTCGATTTTCATTGTTTTTCAATAGTTGTAAATTGTTTTTTTCTTTTAATAGTTCAGTGTTACCGAAACTGCCATTTTAACTCTTATAATTTTCATGCCGGGGTGACCCCTTTTCATATCCACTGATCTATAGCATCCGCCATATATCATCTCAGTCTAATTATTTTTCGTGAGGTCGTTACAGGAAAATCTCAAACTGAGGCCTTGCCGTACTGACCTAGCGATAGCATGAACCAGGTCACATAAACCTCTCCTGTAAGTATCAGAGAAAACAAAGGCAAGGCAGCCATTCTCTCCGACACTGTAAAGAGGAATTTTACAGCGGATAAAATCAACACAAGCAGTTCGAGCTGTTTCAACCGATTATTGAGCGACTTTAGGGTAACGTAGAGCTTCTGCGTCTTTTTTTTTTTTCGCAAAACGGCGATTTTTTCCTCCTTCTTTATTCTTTTACTTTTTGTTACTCACGGCTAAGATAAAAATGGACACTTGAAGTTGTCGGACCGACTTTTTCTTGCCTCGTAAATAAAATTAGCGGTAACTCACTTCTGGTTATCTCAAACTGAGGCCTTGCCGTACTGACCTAGCGATAGCATGAACCAGGTCACATAAACCTCTCCTGTAAGTATCAGAGAAAACAAAGGCAAGGCAGCCATTCTCTCCGACACTGTAAAGAGGAATTTTACAGCGGATAAAATCAACACAAGCAGTTCGAGCTGTTTCAACCGATTATTGAGCGACTTTAGGGTAACGTAGAGCTTCTGCGTCTTTTTTTTTTTCGCAAAACGGCGATTTTTTCCTCCTTCTTTATTCTTTTACTTTTTGTTACTCACGGCTAAGATAAAAATGGACACTTGAAGTTGTCGGACCGACTTTTTCTTGCCTCGTAAATAAAATTAGCGGTAACTCACTCTGGTTATTATATATATATATATATATATATATATATATATATATATATATATATATATATATATATATATATATATATATATATATATATATATATATACTATTATTGTCTCTTTTAAAATTTACTGGATTTCATCTCACTGGTGATCCAGAAGGAATTCTTAGTTAGAGGAATAATTCCCATAATACTATTTTTGTAATGCAACAGGGCACGTAAAATCTCCAGCTGTACTTCGTATGATTGATTGGCAATAAGCCCTGGGTACCAGATTGATTGATTGAATGCTTTTTTTGTGTAGGGTACGTCGCCCACTTGCTTTTGCGAGACTCTCAAGAAAACGTCGGCTGTTCAACCTTCACGTCAACTTAATGAGTTGTCTTTATGATGGCATATAAAATATAGCAATTAGCAACAGTGACATGGAATATGTCAGTTAAAAGTTTGACAGCCTATGCAATTAAATTATTTACATTGTCACCTTCTCTCATCTGCCTTTAATGATACGGGATATTCACGGTAAAAGCTAACTCCATAATTTAAGCTCACCGCAATTGTCTTTTCGACGAGAGACGCTTTGATCTTCTTTTCCGTCAAGGTAAGGGCATGGACATTTTAACTTAAGAAGCTTGTTATTTTAGGTGTTTAGGTGTTTAGTTCTAATATACGTGTACCATATTCGCCGATAACCCTGTTCTAAGTGGCATCAATGGGTAAAAGTAGGTGATATAGTATCTTTTGGTTTAGATCACGGGCTTGGGTATAAGTAGACTGAGAAGAAACTTCAAAAAACGGTAGTTACCATTCTCTAGACTAAGCTGCAAATTTTGTATTCCAGTTTACGAAGCTGATAAACAATCGACTTACTACATAATTAGTATTGTGGTTTTATGTAAAGAAGTTTAAATGCATTATTACAACATCAGGTTATACATGTAGTCGCTGTAACAGGATCTGCCGCTCACGGGCGGGACCGGCTGCTCATCAGAGATTCTGCCTCACCTAACGTAAACAGTCTCATCGCCTGCAATGGACTGCCGAAGATATTAATAAGCAACGGCAAAAAAAACAAACAAACATGAAACGCTTATGATTTGAAGAATGATTGTAACTTAAGCAAGTCAACCTCTCCTGAATGGCAACAAAGATCCAACAAGATGAATGAAGATTAAAATGCACCTTTTTTGTCATTCTAAAACGTACCTACGGCTGTGCCACTTGTAAACCCAATTGAACACAAAAAAAAGGATCATGCAAATAAAAATAAAATAATTAGTCATTCGTAAACGCTTTGTAATTGAAATTGCACTTACTCTAAAATGCCGAAGATAAGTCAACTGCCTAAA
>JAEMWC010000391.1:315000-467500 GCA_016490735.1 Pachyseris speciosa
GCATATGCATTTTCAACTGAAAGGATTATAAAATCACACCCAACATTCCGGTACCGTTCAAAAATTGTGTTGTAATCATAGTAGTTTTAGAGTATCCTTTCTAATTTTGCTACTGCTACTTTACCAATCAAAGTAAGTCGCTTGTCAATAGTTGAGCGATGCTGGAATGTTCATTTCAAATTAATGTTATTCGCATGGCTTCTTGTTGTCTGTTGGAAGGGATTTTTCAAAATATACAATCGGGTTTCAGTTTGAGGCTGTTGTGAGTTTCTACTGTTGTATTTTAGTAATTCAACGACTTAACACCAACTCTTTGGCTTCTCTGTTCCCTGGCTATCGGTTGTGAATTTCCTTTCGACCGTATTACACCGCGATCGTTTGAATTGATTTCTGCGAGATACTAAAGAAAACAATGCTGGCTGTTTCAGTCACGTCCTCGAGTAATGAAACCACAAAAATTCAGTCCGTAGCCCTCGCTTCGCACAGGCGTTTGCTTCGTACCTAACGATTCGATATATTCGTTATATTCAGTTGTTGAGAAATAAGGGACAAACAACAGTCGCCCATTTCAATTAACTCAACGACGGACTCTCACTTTTTGTCCTCCTGTTCTTGTTTGTGTTTTCCATTTCTATTGTTTTCCTTTATTACCCGGGCTGCGCGCGTCTCGCGCGGCGCCCGGGTCTAGAACTACCGACGGTTCTCGAATTCTTTTTCGTCGTCGAGTATCATCCACAAATGGCACTTCCGGCGTTTCTGCGCAAGCGCTAACTATTTTTAACAACAGTGATGCGTGTTGTCACGTATGGGAAAATGTCGATTCACCTTGTGTCTTTTGAAGTCTGAACAAACAATATGTTAAGAGAAGTGTCTATGCGAATGATTGCAAGTTCAACGGCGAGAAGAAAGCTTTTAACATGAGTAAACTTAACGGCAGATGGAGTGCTTCAGGAGATTGCGAGTTGTCTCTAATTTTGGCGACGGATTTTGGGGGCACGTGCACGCGCGAAGTTGCGAGGAGACGCGACGCGAGGGGAGCGCCAAAAATTAGAGACTACAGACAAAGGGAGTTTGACCTTTCACGGCCGAGTGATTCGGAAGTGTAAATCTCATATCAACAGCAAGAATGATGCCTGTTGTCACGTATCGGAAAACGTCGATTCATCTTGTGTCTTTGAAGTCTGAACTAGTATGTTAAGAGAAGTGTCTATACGGATGTTTGCAAGTTCAACAACGAGAAGAAAGCTTTTAACATGACCAAAATTTAACTCCAGATGGATTGCCGCCGTGTTCCCCCTATCGGATGTCTGGAGAACTCAGACCTAGAAAACTCAGACCTCAGACCTAGAAAACTCAGACCCCCTCCCCCAAAAAAAAAATCAGGAAAACTCAGACCCCCTCAAAACTATACAAATTTTCAAAGTCAAATAAACGTGGACAGAATAAATTATCGCCGTTCAGTGCGCTGAAATGTTACACCGTCTATTTATCGCAGATAACAAACACTTCACGTTGTTATAATCGGCTCCGGAGCACGAGACCTAGAATACTCAGACAAACTCCCCTCTATTCTTTTTAGCACTAAGTTAGGGATACAATACTGTTTTTTGCAAGCCCGGGTTTAGGCTAATTGTAGCCTCTTGTTTCTACCTGAACGACAGCAGGCTTTCACGTTTTCGTTATCGAGAAGAAGTTTAGGATAAGACGAAGACACTGCAACAACTGATGATCTTGTTGATTTTGAGCCAAGTCGGTCAACATAACGCTCCACAAAGAACTCTGGCCTCGTCTTCAAAACTGGTTCAGTAATTTAGTAGCAAATCCAGCGCTAACTTTTCTTTCTTAGCGAGGAATGCGAACTGTATTCGATGAGATTGGAATCAAAATTTCCGCCAAACGCGAAAATGATTGACGTTCAATATCCTGAATTTGTTTTGATAGTGTGTAAGTAGGCTGGTAAGCCTGGTTGAACGTGACTCGAAAGTGTACTTCGGCGGCTTTGAAGAACACGCGTTTCCAAGGCTACAAAGTAGCCTACTTACGCTGATATTAGACCCGTTCACATCTGAAGTACGCCTCAAGTATCCTTGAGGTATACTTACTAATATATTTATTTTTTATTTTTTATCTATTACTAAGATATTGGTATTTATTTATTATATTATTATCGTTTATTTATTTTTTATTTTTTTAAATTTTATAGTTGGCGCGATAACTTTTCATAGTTTTTGCCAACTCAAATATGTAGATGTAGAAAAGGTCAAAGCTTAGTATGAACCCACCAGATGTGTGTTGTGTCATGGATGCCTATCAACAGTGACCCATTTTCGAGAAATATAGGGATTGGGATATCATGTTTACATTTTACTGTCACATCTGGCATCACTCTTTGCTCAATCAGTCATGGCTTCGTTTCAAGATGACCCTGAATGTAAGATGTTTCATATACAGTCGAACCTGTTTTAAGGTAGTCCTAGTGGATGAGATAAAATGGTGTCCTCCTTATTTTCTTGTATTCTCAAACCTTTCCCAACTAGCAGAGGCCTCTTTTCCTTGTTTTTCCATTTTTAAGTACCTTATGGTGTTTGAAGTATGTTTAAAGTGATGTTTTCATAAGCTAGAAGAAGTTGATCTGTTCAGATTCCCTGTGAAAGTATTTTGTGTCAAAACTGTCAGGCATCTGTCAACCAAAGCGCTGTGATTAGCGGCGCCGTTTTGAAGCACGTAACAAGCATGAATCAATTCATAAGTGAACATTGCATAAGCGCTGAATGATTGCTTGCTGATTGCTGACACAACACCCATCATTTCCGGTGTGCATTTACATTGAAATCGATCGCGGAAATGCCTTAAAATGATAAAACCAGTATTTTGAATGGATTTCTTCTAGATTTCTGAAGGTGGTTTCACGTGGTTGTAGGTGATTTCAAGTGGTTGTAGGTGGTTTCAGATGGTTGTAGGTGGTTTCAGGTGGTTTTAGGTGGTTTTAGGTCATTCCTTGTTTTAGTGCTTACGAAGCCGCGGCTTATTTTCTCTCGCATTAACGGCCCTATTGTTGTGGACACAAATGTTTCCTTGTTTGCCCGCGCGCGCAACATTTGTTGCGGTCACAAAATCTGTGTCCGATACACAACAAGTGTTTCTGAGTTTTATTAGAAACGTTTTGCTGAATGCTGTTTCTGTCGCTTGAAACCGATGAGGGTAAAAGGCGGAATGAGTGTGAATGGCATAATTATGCGGAATGTAATTTTGTATGCACAATGACTCAAAGAAATTAATTCAAGTACTGGAACTCGCCAGGCGGTGTTTGTACTACGATCGCAGAGCATCTTGGTAGACATCGCAGATTCGGTTTATTTCGCTCGAACCTCGAGAGAGTCAACATCTTGAGTGGTTGTAAATCTTCCATGAAATTTTTCGTCGCGGGCGAAGCGCAAGAGTCCACAGTATAGAATTTCGTATTCGTTACAATTATGAATCTTAAGACAAGATCTTAGTAGTCTACGAAGAATCGATTGTCGAGGTTGAAGTCTGGAAAACAAGTAATTTTCGCTGATGGCGCACGAAGGTTTGTAAAATAAACAATCTACTCCTGATTTCCATCGTTTTTCTTTGATCTGCTGAATCCATTTAGCGTACTTCATTTCAAAACAGGCCATGTACAAAAAGAGAAACTACAGTAATATTTTTGATTTGAATATTTTCAGACAAACTGTAGTGATTCGTTCTTTTCTACAGTCCGAGTCAAAACAATCTCTCAATTTTCCTTTGTATTGATTCCAAATTCATAACCCACTTCGACATTTAACGCTTTACATGAGGAGTTAACCTCCACACTCGCATTCTATCGACCTTGACATTGACATACTTTATTTAATGTGGAAAATACTCTTAGCCGTAGTTCTCAGGTACTTAGAACTTAGAACAAATACTCCCATGGGCTAGAGATTCCTCTAGTACTATGAAGCATGTTTCTCTCAAAGTGTGATGTGTGCTTACCATACATTTCTGATTTTAGTAAAAACTGGAATATAAAATTCAAGTAGATTTTGATCATTTATTTACTACAATTATTTTTCTATTTTAATGCAAAATTGAAAATTATATTGCTTGGCTGCTAATACCTCTAAATTAAAGCTTCCTTTGTGATAGATGAAACTGCTGCAGCCACTGAAATTCGTTGAGGAGATAACCAAGTGGTAAACAGAATGACCAAATTGATGTTTCTTGTAACTCAGATATGGGAATGTCTATACTATGTGAAGAAATTTCTGATATGGAGATAAGCACTGCTGTAAGAGATTAGCTAGGCCAGACTATGGTTGCTTTGTACTGTTGACCCTGCGCTTCCAAATACTGAACAGGTTCCAGGCAATAACAATCCAAGCTTACTACACTGTTTCACTTACTTGAGTTAGTACTTAATTAAGGATTCAAGTTACCCAGTGATGTAGATTATGAGGTGGTTTAGCGAGCAAAACATCCACCGAACTTAAGTGTGTTATGGTTCACCACTAAAATGGTTATCATTCATTTCATAACCGGTCAGCTGGTGGCTTACAAATGCTAAATGCTAACATACTCAAGTTTTTCATATGGGGTGATATGTGCTGGTGAGCCAAAGCACAGTCTGAATCAAAGCCATGAATCAATACCCAATTAGATACCCAATCTAGTCAATGGTGCAATAGTATAAATTATAATAAAGTTTCGATATAACGCGCGCTCCGATTGGGTAAAACAGCGTGCCTTATGAGAGTACAGATGCACAGGCGGCTACGGTGTCGCGCCATGGACCCAAATGAAAATCTGAATTTTTCCCTCGGTTTTTATTTTGATTCAGATGTGTATGAAAACGAGCGGTTAACCTCAATGGATTTGGAAGATGTTTCTGCGAGTAACACCACAAATAACAACATTAAAAGTTAAGGATTAATGTCAAGCGTGTTTTCAGAAGTTGCTGAAATTGTCCTAGTCATGCAGCGACGAGGGCAATTTCAGCAACTTCTGAAAACACAAGTGGTTTATGAGGACTCATTCCAATTACGTGTTAATAACATAAGGGCAAAATTTTTTAACATTGCTAAGGCACGTCGAAAAACAGTCAGCCAAGTGGAGTAAAATCACTCGTTCGCTCGCAAAGGAAACGAAAGAAACAGTTCAACTAAGCTTAAGCTAATTTCTTAATTTGCGTCCAAAACGAGTGTAGATGATTACTATTTACATCCAGTCGAGAGATAAATACGAGTTTCAGTCCTGAACAAAAGTAGCAACAATTAAACCAAATGTTCAAAGCTGAAATTTATTTAATTCACCTGTCATTGTAGAGGTTTCCATCACTTGAAAAAACACATCCACTTAAAAACACGCATCGGTAAACATAGCAAACGGATTGTCCAAAGAAAGAACTTCGTCCTCCAAGTTTGAGCTACTCGTTCCTCCAATTAATGGTAAACTGTTCTGTGTCCCTTTTTGGTGAGCTGCATGATGCCGTGGAATCATCATTTTGTTTTTCAACCAGACAATCCCGCTACGCCGGGCGCCATGCAAGCCGATCCAAGTTTTAAGCTTTTCACGAGTAAAATCTTTTACAATTTCATTTCAAACTCGAAAATTCACCTTCCCGAGTATCTTTCAAAACTAGCTCTTGATTATGACGCCTTTTTAGCGAATGCATGAGCCAAAATTCCGCCAAATTTCACTGAACAATTTGCTTTTTGATCGCGATTTTAGACTAAAAAACAATTTGCACTTTGATGGTTTCTGAACTTTGATGGTTTGACATTTTGACGGCTTTGGTCGTGTTTAACCAATGAAATATATTGCGCCATTCTAACAAGGATTGTGATTGGTCTGTTCTAGCGTGCCTTATGAGAGTACAAATGCACGGCTGACGCCACTCGTAGGATTTGGAAAATAAAGTTTTCCGAAAATTGTAGCCGAATGCGTGAGGAAATTAAGAAATTCTTTATTATAAAACAAATAAAAAAGCCTTAACCGTGCTTTGTTCTGTTATAAGGCGCGCAAGGAAGTGACGAAAGCACTCAAGAAGTAGTTAAAAGCACTCGCCTACGGCTCGTGCTTCTTTCTACTTCTTTCGTGTTCTCGTCACTTCCTTGCGTGCCTTATAACAGAACAAAGCACGGTTAATGCTTTTTTATTTGTTAAATAATCATAAGACCAAAGAAACTGCATACCATTTACTGCACACAAATTTAATGCTGTGGAACCTTGTGTCATTACAACATACAAAACCAAAGTCTTAATTTTGGCAAAAGGGAAGAACAGCTCCCACTGACCGAATGTCGACTGACTGAAAGCAACCTGTGGGCAACAGTCAGCTGACAACACTATTATTTTCTTTTCTCCTTTATTGCAGCTCTCCACATAGGTCTCTTTCCTAAACTATCCTTTCAAATGTGATGTTTATACTAGGCCAACTCTGTTTGTTCCCCTGAACCAGTGTCATGTCTTCTGATAAATTAACTGATTCAATTGGAATTTTTTTGGTAATAACTTGTATCAGTTGCAGCCCAAATTTAAATATTTACGAAAATTTTCAAAAATAATATAAAATCCATTAACTTTGTCTCTCTGTCAAGCGGAGGAACAAATTATTATAAATATCTAAAAGCTTTTTAATACACAATAACATCAAAATTATATATATTATGTATGATCCATGTTTGGGAAATCCAGTAGTGATTGCCTTTAAGCACAATGAATCATATTAAATGTATCATAACTGCATCAACTGAACGTTTAAGCGGTAAGTGCACATCAAAAGTATTGCCCACTGTCTCAAAAGAGCTTTCAAGTGCATAACATGTGCGTTTGCATTGTAGGTGACATCTTCAAAATCGCCAAACTTTAAGTCCATAATTCAGGTAGAAAGCGAGGGGCGCTTGCGGCGCCCTCAGACTTTTATATTGCTGAACTTATTGAGTACATTTTCTCTTATTTTGAGCGATTTTCGATCGTTGGTTAAGAAGAAAGAACTCACTTTGTGTGGACGGTTCTCGCGCATTGAATTACAGACCAAACATCGATCATTTTCCTCGATGATTTATGCCACAAGGTCTTTGATGTTTTGCCCTAATAACCAGCGTAATTAACAGAAAAAGACTTGAACTTTCTTATAATCTGCGAATTAACAAAGAAACCTTTACGGATATCACAAAAGTAGCCCTTTTCTTACCCCTAAAATTACGGTTGGACGAGTCAATTTGCCGCCATCTTGAAAATGCACGAAAATAATGCTTTGCGATCGTAGTACAAACACCACCTGGGAACTCGCGATTATTGATCGCGTCCGGATGACACCCTAACTGCTTAAAGGAGCACGGTCACGATATTTTGGGTCATTATTAGAGAGATAAAAAATGCACTTTAATTATGCGAAACAGCGAAAGAACAAATTTTCTGGGAAGATAAGCACCAAAGAGACAAGAATAAATGCAAATTTGGCGAGGATGGTGAAGGATGGAGAAGATTGAAATATCGGTAAACAAACGGTAATTTATAATCCGTGACCGTGCTCCTTTAATTGTGCTATTCCGCAAACGCATTGCTCCTTTTACCCTCACCGCACTTGAAACCTAACAAATTATTAAAAACGGGACACATGTATTCCTTAGTTTGTCACACCATATCAGCGGACAGCAAAAGTATAATCAAAGGCTTAGTAAGCCAAGTGATTCACACATGAACGTAAAAATGAATGATTGTTAGTTTTTATGAGTATTGTGAGAACTTCTTTTTACACTGATTTCTCTTTTTATTAATTTGAGTATATTTGAGTGATAGCTATTTACCGTTCTACCAGCGTTCTATGACGAATGCCGTTCTTTCATTGGCTACGTTACTAGCTATCTATTCTGTGATAGATAGTGAATAGCGATTGTCAACAAAATGGCGGCCGAAATTTCTGTGAGAAGGATTTACATGATTTACTTGATAAGTTTTTGGACAACTAGTCGATTTATACTAAAACAATCATTTTATTCTCTCTCGATTTCTATGCGTGATAGCTGATTCGGGCTGCGCCTTCATCAGCTATCACGCGATAGAAATCCCGAGCTCACATCCTAATTGTTAAATTATATAGTGCCATGATCGAGAATCGAGCGGTGGATAGGTTAGCATTCAATAAATAGTGCTAATTGCACAAAAGAAAACAATAATTTAAGCTATCTTAAAAAGATGAGTTAAGAAACTGGACTCATTATGTTCATTCATTGAGCAAGTAAAAATGCAGGTTGATTTCCTGTCAGTTACTCTGATCTTTGCTCAAAATTGAATATGTGAGTAAGACTTCTTCAGTGCGGGGGTTGTTGTACTGTGAAATATTGTCAGTAGGACGTTATACGAAAAGCAGAGAAAAGAAAAGGCCGGGATCTGACTTTCGATCTCCCATCGTAACCCCTCTGGAGTCGGCAGAGATTGAACATTATTTGTGTTCGATTTGATCATTAGCCAGTTTTAACAAAACAGGGCAACATGTTTTGCTTGAAGTCGCGAACATTGATTGATTGATTTGTCATTCATATCTACAAAGTGAGCGAATAGGTCAATTTTTTCTAAGTGCAAGTCTATATAGTGGCCGAGGAATGCCACTAAGGTTTGAGGACAATTTTTGCTTTATTTTGATCAAATAAAATGTTAAACAAAATGCAACTACCATCATGCTTCGCGCGCTTCAATGTTTCATGGAATCATGTGCTCCACTCGAAGCATTGAAGCGCATGAAACATCATGGTAGTGGCAGCGCTCGGCCACGTTAAATAATTTTATTTTGCATTATCTTTTCAATGTGTATTTAATTTTAATTTACTTTAACTTCGAACTTAGATCCTCTTTTAAAAAATGTATTCAATTTTAATCTGAATCAAGTTTGATTTTGATTTGTACAGTTGCTTTTTGTTTAACATTTACTTGCATTTCCATTTGATTTTGACTTTATTTTCATTTTCTTTTATATTTCAATGCATTTGTATTTGATTTTAATTTTGTTTGCATTTCGTTTATCATTTTATTTGCTTAAAAAAAGCAAAAATTGTCCTCAAAACAGTCCTCGGCCATGCACCATACAAGCCGCCTATTGATTGCAATCTAGAACGTGTTTGTAATTTAACTGTATGTCATTCGCAATTACGATAACTGAAATTCCTATTGAATTTTATTCCTGAGAATACAAAATTAAGATCCCCGTAACAGGGAATCTTTTACCAGACTACTAAGTGTTTTTCTAACTGGAGCTCATGTGGATTTTTCTGCTGACCGTTTATTGCCATTTGGTCCGAGTAGTGAGCGTGACGCCTTCCTAGTAGCGACGTCATTCTACGCAGATTTCTGCTAGCAATGGTTGTGTACGTGCTGCATGCGATAAAACAAATGCAAACAATCGTGCTTACCGAATGAGACGGAAAATGAAAAGACAATCTTTCGACAAAGGTGTCCAACTCAAAATGGCTGACTACAACGAAACGACGAGCTCTTCTTGGGCCCTTCTTTGCAGTCACGTCATTCCCCGCAAATTTATCTGCTGCTTGCAACAACTCATTCATTGGGCATGAATGAGTTAAAAACGCAAAATTTAGTGGACTCCTTGCGTTCTAAAACCCGTAATCGCTTGTTTGTCTCGAAACTAACGTGGCCGAGAAAGAGCCACTTCCGACTTCCGACTACTGAAAACTGGTTACGACCTGTTGATATGGCTAACTGTTTCTAAAATTCGATGTTGTTACAAATAATAATTATGTAACCAAACGTTTCTGGTAACATGAAAGGCGAAGCGCAAGAGAACGAAAGATTTGACAGGGTGCGTAAGGTAAAGTGAAAAAGTGAACACTTTAGTGTCCTAGCTTATATAATCGGTAGAGTAAACAACAGTAGGTATTTTCTGTTATGTAAACTTCCCTTACATGTACAACATTGAACTTGTAACTGCCAGCAAAAAGATTTTACAGCAAGGATAGAGGTTGAGAAGCGGTTATCAGAAATCAAGGGAACTAGTCTGTTACTCCAGAAACTCTTTTCTTTTCATTTGCTGTCCGCACTGGAGCGGATTGTGTCCTTTCATTTTCATTTCGCTCTCTCTAACCAAGGACTGAATCCTTTCATTTTCTGTTCCTGTTCAACATGGCTGCCCACGTCACCTGCTATATGTCTGAATTCGGAACTCGGAACTCGGAGCTCAGAAGTCAGAAGTCGGAAGTCGGAAGTGGCTCTTCTCGGCCACGGTACAAATCAGTTATGCAAGCTCACCGAAGGATGTAAACTGGTACCATATATTTATTACAATCACTCTGCGGTAACTCTCTCTACTCGATTTGAAGAAAATAACCTCCCACGTGGCTCCGCTTTCTGAATATTGGACAATTCACTGTCGACACAAATGTCGTTGAATAGAGCTTTCCAGGTTTTGAAAAGAGCACCTAAAAATTAATAAATTGGCCAAGTTTGAGAGTCATCTCGTAAAATAGCGAAAAATATGCAGGAAGTGTTTTCATCTTCTTTCATGTCATCTAGATGTTTTTTTTTTTCTTACTAATTTCACATTGAGGCATATTGGTTTCTAGAGAATAGAGTATCGCTGTCTGCCTTATAACTGTATGCCTCATAACTGAATCGACTTTCACTTTTTTTGTCCATTCCTACGACATGTGTATGAATACCTATATACATCACTAATCAGCGCGTGTATATGGGGGGAACCTCGAGCTGTTGTAACTCTTTGTTCATACTCAACCCTGTAAAACCAGTCAGATATTTTGCTTAATAGTTCAACAGAACTCAACAGGAAATTCCTCAGAAATTGATCGACCTTATAGTCAAAATGTCTGATGCATGTTGCAGGATCAGTTTGTATTAATGTCGGCACACCTTTCTTCCCAGTTTAAATTCTCTAGTTCATCCTTAATATAATTCTTGCAATCAATCGTGCATACATTTAGGACTTCCCTAGCGCGTAAACCGCGGGTCATGTGACCCGGGGGATGGAATACTTACGGACTTACACAAACGATAACATAGTGGCTACTGCTTCTAGAGAAGCAGTAGCCACAAAAATTGTGCAGTTCTAAAAACTATCATGAAAGGCATTACATAGACTAACGACAAAGAGATCAAACTTGCCGACGATACCTCTGCCTTTCACGCCAACAAGCGGTCGGTCGCTGATTTATTTGCTCCTCCCCCTGGGAGGGGGGGGTACTCCAGAAAATTTGGGTGGTGGTGTGCGGCCCGCTTCCTAAAACCCCTACCCTATTTCAGACCAAAATCTGCGATTTTCCCTACCCTATTTCAGACCTGACCAAAAATTCGATACCCAATCTCAGACCTCTTTCACGTACACGGTTAGCACACATAATTAAAAGACAAAAAAGAAAGGCTTTTGTTGATGGTGATATCGCGCAACGATGGAGAATTAGCTTCTTCTAAGGAAACATACCCAATTTAAGACTAAAGTGCACAAACAATACCCTATTTCAGACCAAAACGGCTAAAAAACCATACCCTTTGGGGCCGCTCATAACTATACAGCCCATATAAGGTAGTACCTACCCCCAACCCCCGGGATTTACTCGCTCTCTTTAAAAAGTGTGCAGGTCTAAAATAACTAAGCGGAGTCAGAAATACTCGATCTGCCGTTGTTCCGTCCATAATAGAAACGATGATCTCCAGGTTGGTGGTGAAGCCGTTTTCGCTTTAGCAAGTCACGCTAGCTACAATCAACAGCTATCCGCCCGAAGGATATTTTTTGGTAAATTATTGTCTTTAAAGAAATGACTATGAATGTGTGGTCCCACACGGATACATCCCTTTATGGCAGGATTAACATGATGAAACATTAGCACTTTCAAAACAGCGACACCTAGAAATGTCACCTAGAAGTGACTGACAAGAACACGTTTGATTTTAGTCGAGGTGACCGTCACAAACCTTAGATACCGGGTCACAAGCGGAACAAGATATGAAGGGCTTTGCCCTTTACAACAAAGCTCTAAAGCCAACAAGGTTTAAGTGTTGTGGTTTCACTTAAGTTGGAATCGAAACTCTTGAACCGTGTTGTTTTACTCGCAATCGAACTCAACTGATCACCAAGCCAGTAGGATATGACTATCTTTATTCCTATTCTTGAGGCCTCAGGGCGTTCTTCTTATGGATCGAGACGAAGAGGGCAACAACGTTCGCGGGTCCTATTTCTTTGAGTAATTTGTTCTAACTTGTCTTCTTACTAACAGTGATCCTGATTACAAGGGGTCCTATCATGAACTAAAAGGCTAGCTATGTTTGCTTGAATCTAATGCACTAATCGCGTGGTACAGAAACGTCGGTCAAATCTGTAAATATTTCACAACTTTAGCGGAAGTGGTTACATTAAGCGACTATGTTCAGAACAGTACTTTGGTGCACCGTAGAAGTTTATATTGAAAATAACATTCTTGCTAACTTAACGGTACGCAGTTGTTCAGGTGTCACTATGACTATAAGTTTCTATAGATCTATAAAAGCGCAATATTGTATTGGAAACAATTTGCGTCTGTAGGGCCCAAGGATAAAAGCAATGTCCTCCCGCGAGAAGTTTTAAGATAAAGTGCAACTTTCTACAACGACTAACCCTGATTACTGCGTGCCCCGGTGATTGGAAAAAGCCAAAAATTATCCGGCTGGTTACGAGCGCTTGAGAATTCTTCCCCTAGTACTGCCTTATTATTAAAAAGGCTGTTTACCCGCGGTATAAAGGCAGCTCATCTGCGTTAAGGTTTATCTGCTACCTTCCGAGGTTATAAAATAAATCAAATTAGTCGTCGTCCATGTGTAAAATTTATCGTATGTGATGAAAATACTTCTCACACTTCCTCTTCAGTTCTACCCTTCTGAGTCCCAAACTCCGTGGCATTCATTCAAATGTTGCCCAGTGGCATTGTCCTTTTGGGCTGAATATCAAAGCTGGTACTCTACTTGTCTTAGTAATCAACTAATTATGTTAGATCTGGAATTGTGTTTGGCATCGAGGAAGGGGTAAGGGAAGGAAGATAGGAACGGGAGAAGGGCTTGCGGGGCTGTCCGACCGACTGACTAACTGAATCAATAAAGGAAGGGAGGGAGGATTATAAATACAGGCAATTTATTTTGTGCACTAAACAAATAAAAATATAAGACATTTGGCATTCGTTACAGATATAACTAAATTAAAAAATGCTATTTTGCAGGTGTAATTCAAACTGAAGATGGCTGGGTTGAGCGACGCGGAACTGGTTATACTTACCGTGCTGTACGTGGCTGCGTTCCTTGTAGCCTTGGTGGGTAATTCTTGCCTTATCTACATCGTATGGAAAGTACGCAAGGCTCGATCACTGACCAGTTTCATGTTCGTTAACATGGCCGTGGCTGATCTAGCGGTGGCGTTCGTCACGATGCCTTTGGTCGTTTACGATATACATGCTGATTCCACATGGGTGATGTCCGGGGTTCTTGGATACATCATGTGCGGAGCAACTTGGTATCTCCTACATATCGCATTGATGGCTTCAATCCTAAGCCTGACATTGGTAGCCATTGATCGATTCTACACTTTCGTCTTTCCCTTGAAGAGTGTTAATCTCTGGTTTAGAAATGCTAAGTATGTTTCGCCCCTAATTTGGATCATGTCAGCGGTTCTCATGTCCATCGTACCAGTCTTCTTTAGATTCGTTGAACAAGAGCGTAAGTGCGGAATGTACCCTGTGGGAGGTCCCGACCGGTGGGTGACGAACATTAGGGCCTTTTTCGTTTACATTTTCCTTGTCAGCTACCTCGTTCCACTGGTTGTAATGATAGTTCTATATGGCAAAACCGCTCACACAATATGGTTTCACCGTACACCTGGCAATGGGTTGACTGAACGTCAGCTGGAGCAGCAAGAAATCACAAGAAGAAGGGTGGTTCGAATGCTAATCATCATTGTCGTCGTTTTTGCTGTCTGTTGGCTTCCCGTGGAGGTGTGTAACCTTATTCGGGGAGTAACCGTGTTTCAGAAGGAAATCCCTCCCATGGTCGATTTTTTGTCCTCTTGGCTGGCGCACGCCAACAGTGCCATCAATCCTTGGTTGTACATCTGGCTGATGGGTAATATGAGGCGGGCATTCCTGGAGATGGTGGGTAAAAAACCCAAAGGAGATCATCACGATGGTAAAACAGTAGGACTAACTACGCAGCGTACGAAGACAACAAACGTGTCATCAGAATCAATTCCTTTAGCGCGTTTGTAAACTTTAACACTGTGCCTTTGATTTGGATATAGCATCCTCCATGCGATACAATGTGGTTGGTTGCGTAGAAGTCTCTGAAATAATGATAAAACTAGGAAAGTGTGTATCATAGACGAGTTGTCTTTTAGAAATGTGGCGCTTAGTCTGCTATCCATCATTTTTACTGGCAGTTACAGAAGGCTGTTTATGCCTTACAAAATAGTTGTAGTGAGTCATAGTACTGGAAAAGTGACATAAGCCGGTCCAAACAAAAGCTCTCCGGACACGCTCGAGCAACTTCACATGGCTTTTCTTCAATCAATTTTATGATTTATCTCCCCGTAGAATCGTAGACAACTATGAACGAGCAATGGCAGCGCGCTGAAATTAGGCCAGGCGCTGTCACAATTTTCTAACCGGTGTTGAAATCCGCTCGAACTACTATGCGCCTGGTGATTTGCTAATTAATCGAGATTCCAGTTCCGAGTGAGTGAGTGAGTTATTTGATCTACAACTCGTGGATGCTTCAATTTATCGGCCATCCAATACACTGAAGTCATTATTAGATGCTCATGCTCCTCTGAGGACTAAAACTATCACACTTCAGCCGACCGCCTTATGGTACACCGACGAAACTCGATCTGAGAAGAGACGTCGTAGAGCTTTGGAACGTCGTTGGCGTTCCTCAAAACTCGAATGTGATCGTCTTAGATTTAAGGAGCAGAGCTGGAAGATGAACGATTTGATCAAGGCTACTAAAATGGAGTATCCGGGACTGTTTTTTTTTTGTTTTGCTTTGTTTTGTTTTGTTTTGTCTTTTCTAATTAAAAGACTTTTATTGATTTTTTTAGACTTCAAATCACAGATACAGCAATTAGAAACTAAATTACACCTATATTATGAAAGGTGTTCGTCATCGTGGTTTCAAATGATAGCTGGGTTAATCTTTTGTCTCACGATTGAGTCACAAAGATGTGGATCGCGAAGTTTCGACCGCTATACTGCAGGTCTTCATCAATTGTTCCCTCAGCGGTCCGCTTTGATACTGATCGGCTGTTGTGGTGTTTGATCGTGGGCATCCAGGCTTCAGGAATTTCAATTCCACTGTCCCTGTTGATGTTGTTAGGGTGAAGTCTTATGTGAATAGCCTCTTTAACCCTACGGGTGTACTAATGTGGGTCTCGGTCAATAAATTTAACTTCGTCCCAGAGCGGATAATGTCCGGTCGCGTTGCTATGTTCTGAAACGGCGGAGGATTGGATTCGAGCAAGCCGTATGTCTCTATCGTGTTCCTTAATCCGTTCATGCATAGATCTTCCCGTCTCTCCAATATAAACCTTACCACATTCGCAGGGAATCTTGTAGACTGCTCCGTCTTGTTTTACTGGATCGACAATGTCCTTAGGTCGCACTAGGTGTGATCTAAGAGTTGTGTCAGATCTGAAAACAGTCCGTATGCCTTGTTAACGTAAAGCTTGTGGAATGTGGTTGGAGTAACAAGGATACTTTCACAAATTAAAAAACTCCGTCTGGCAGACCAGTCAGTATTGAAGAACGTTAAGACTTTGAAGGACTGAAACGCACAACCTCCACTTGATTTAGTGGAGAAACATTTCCTGCGTCATTTCATTTCAGTGAGGCGAAATTAGGGAGCTTTTAAGCGACGAGGACAACAACGGCCGGCAAAGGGAACGCCACGAAACAATACGCTTAATGAGTAAAACAATCGTTTTGCACGTGCGTTTTACATTTCGATTCATTTCTTTGCTGCCTTTTGCAAAACAACAACGTGAAATGACCAAATTTTATGTTTTCTCGAGAACGTGAGCGCATGGCGGCAAAGTTTTCTTTCTTTCTTCCTTACTTTTTCATTTTTCATAGAAATTTACTCCTCGGATAGATCGCCAGCATTTTTACAGCTAAAAGATTTAGAATAATCGTGAAAGAGTTAAAAAACGATAAGTTATATTTTGAAATGACGTTTCGTTAGCATCGATGCCGTCGCATTGCTTTAAGCTCCTTATATCGCAGACATCTCGTCTCTGAACAACTAGCCTTGTACTACCAAGTACAGTTTACCAGTTTACTGTATCACTTAGGTATGATATTTATTTTCTCAGTCATTTTTGGCAAACTGCTATGATTGTCATGTTATATGCTTTTTTTTAGTAAATTTTTAGTGATAATTAGTCTGGAGGACTAATCTTCTCCATTTAAGGAGTTGCGATGAAAATAACAGCGGGCTTGTGTCACTGTGGGCTCACTCTAAAGGTGTGACGTCACGCACATTAGCGGCTGTTGTTCATTTACCGAGTCAACAAGCTTGATTGCGGTAAATTTGCCGCTTTATGAGGTTTTTTCGAGCCATTTTCCTCCACAAAGGCCCCCAGGCCTGGAATGTGGGTAAAGGCAAGCCTTTGAAAGAAGCCAGAGGCGAGAGACGGTTTCTTGCTGAATGAGACGCTAAATCTGCTTCGTAGCCAATATGGCGGTGGATGGCCGAAGCTGTCTCTCTGCTAACTTTGTGCAATCGACGTCATATTTTCCTGGTAGTACTGGGTGGCCCGACACTTACAAAAAAACTTGGAAATAGGAAATGGAAGGGTTCTATGTTCCTGGAATAGTTGACTTTCCCAGAATTCTTTTGGGGCGGGAACAAGACAACTTGAGATACGCGAGATTGGCTCCAATAAAATGGCTAAAGCTTGGCTTGCGGAAAAAGTGAGAGGAAAATTTCCCTCCAGATGCCAAGGTCTGGCTTTAAGGTTTGCTGTAAATGTAGAATTTTGATTTTTGGGCAATGTTTTTTATTAAAAAGTTGACCACGAAAATGTATAATTTTTGGTGTTGTTCTTTGGTCAAAAGACTGGTATTTTGGGCTTTGCTGCCAAAAAAAACTGTGCTATGCAGCGGAATTCGGGTATTGTTGTCGGTTTTTTGGATTTGATAATTGCAAAAAGCACCATTTAGTGCTATTTGCTCATTATTATGTCTTTGTGACAAAATTTAAACAAGAAATGAATCATAGCGTGACATTTGCATTGGTTTACCGACGTAAACACGACGTCATCAAATCAATATCACGAACTTTGCTAACCTTGACCTGTTCAACCGAGTAATTGAATTTACTTCATTTTACAATCGACGCTAAGCAATCGCATGATTCATACTGATTTAAAGGTCGATACAACCACCAGGTAAGTGATTCAGACGGAAAGCTTCTGTTATATATTTTTTCTGTTATATATTTATTTATAAAAGTACTTATCTCATAGCATTGTCCTAAACGTCTAATGACTTCCCTGGCATTTGAGCCCACACTTAGTATGTGCATTTTAAACTGAAAGGATTATAAAATCACCCCCAACATTCCGGTACCGTTCAAAAATTGTGTTGCAATCATAGTAGTTTTAGAGTATCCTTTCTAATTTTGCTACTGCTACTTTAGCAATCAAAGTAAGTCGCTTGTCAATAGTTGAGCGACGCTGGAATGTTCATTTCTGATTAATTTTATTCGCATGGCTTCTTGTTGTCTGTTGGAAGAGATTTTTCAAAATATACAATCGGGTTTCAGTTTGAGGCTGTTGTGAGTTTCTACTGTTGTATTTTAGTAATTCAACGACTTAACACCAACTCTTTGGCTTCTCTGTTCTCTGGCTATCGGTTGTGAATTTCCTTTCGACCGTATTACACCGCGATCGTTTGAATTGATTTCTGCGAGATACTAAAGAAAACAATGCCGGCTGCTTCAGTCACGGCCTTGTGTAATGAAACCACAAAAATTCAGTCCGTAGCCCTCGCTTTGCACAGGCGTTTGCTTCGTACCTAGCGATTCGATATATTCGTTATATTCCGTTGTTGAGAAATAGGGGACAAACAACAGTCGCCCATTTCAATTAACTCAACGACGGACTCTCACTTTTTGTCCTCCTATTCTTGTTTGTGTTTTCCATTTCTATTGTTTTCCTTTATGTTTTATAATGATCCCGTCAATGAAAACCACAGAGACGGGGAGGTGAGCAGTCAGCTCGATGCGTGAAAGTTATTTAGTGAACCGTGTTTTTGGTTCTGTGTTTGTTTACGTGGAGGTTTTGTCTGAAGGCCCTGGCAATAGAGGACACATTAGGGCTGTTTATACCAGAGAAAATAAGGCGCGGCTTACTCTGGCTGCGGCTTACAGAAGACGCGAAACGAACCATTTATACGCGTGAAAACTCCTAGGCCATAATAAGCCGCAGCTTGAGAAAGCCGTGAACGTAGATTTTGTACCATTTATAAGGAGTGTTCGCGTCTTATGTAAGCCGTGGCCAGAGTAAGCCGCGGCTTATTATGGTGCGCCATAAGTGGGCTGAGTTTGTGTTGGTTCTCGACCCTGCTCCGAGGGTTTTTCTCCGGGTACTCCGGTTTTCCTCCCTCAGCAAAAACCAACATACGGCTTATTCGAGCTGGCTGTAGGCTGTGCTCCAAGGTCATACATGGACCGTATAGCGGCTGCCAGAGGCGCCTTGTATATGCTTTCGGTTCGACCTTGTTGAGCTGCGTCCTTGCTGTACTTTGCGAGGATGATTAGCACAGTTATTATTATTATTATTATTATTATTATTATTATTATTATTATTATTATTATTATTATTTTCTCTCGCATAAACTGCCCTATTGTTGTGGACACAAATGTTTCCTTGTTTGCCCGCGCGCGCAACATTTGTTGCGGTCACAAAATCTGTGTCCGATACACAACAAGTGTTTCTGAGTTTTATTAGAAACGTTTTGCTGAATGCTGTTTCTGTCGCTTGAAACCGATGAGGGTAAAAGGCGGAATAAGTGTGAATGGCATAATTATGCGGAATGTAATTTTGTATGCACCATGACTCAAAGAAATTAATTCAAGTACTGGAACTCGCGATTATTGATCGCGTCCGGATCACACCCTAACTGCTTAAAGGAGCACGGTCACGATATTTTGGGTCATTATTAGAGAGATAAAAAATGCACTTTAATAATGCGAAACAGCGAAATAACAAATTTTCTGGGAAGATAAGCACCAAAGAGACAAGAATAAATGCAAATTTGGCGAGGATGGTTAAGGATGGAGAAGATTGAAACGGATTACAAATTACCGTTTTGAAAAATTTAGCCTAAATTTTTCAAAAAGGTGATTTGTAATCCGTGGCCGTGCTCCTTTAATTATGCTATTCCGCAAATGCATTGCTCCTTTCACCCACACCGCACTTGAAACCTAACAAATTATTAAACGGGACACAGGTATTCCTTTGTTTGTCACACCATATCAGCGGACACCAAAAGTATAATCAAGGCTCAGTATGCCAAATCATTCACACATGAACGTAAAAATGAATGATTGTTAGTTTCTGTGAGTATTGTGAGAACTTCTTTTTACACTGCTTTCTCTTTTTATTAATTTGAGTATATTTGAGTGATAGCTATTTACCGTTCTACCAGCGTTCTATGACGAATGCCGTTCTTTCATTGGCTACGCTACTAGCTATCTATTCTGTGATAGATAGTGAATAGCGATTGTCAAAAAATGGCGGCCGAAATTTCCGTGAGGAGGATTTAGATGATTTACTTGATAAGTTTTTGGACAACTAGTCGAACAATCATTTTATTCTCTCTCGATTTCTATGCGTGATAGATGATTCGGGCTGCGCCTTCATCAGCTATCACGCGATAGAAATCTCCTGCTCACATCCTAATTGTTAAATTATATAGTGCCATGATCGAGAATCGAGCGGTGGATAGGTTAGCATTCAATAAATAGTGCTAATTGTACAAAAGAAAACAATAATTTAAGCTATCTTAAAAAGATGAGTTAAGAAACTGGACTCATTATGTTCATTCATTGCGCAAGTAAAAATGCGGGTTGATTTCCTGTCAGTTACTCTGATCTTTGCTCAAAATTGAATATGTGAGTAAGACTTCTTCAGAGCGGGGGTTGTTGTAGTGTGAAATATTGTCAGTAGGACGTTATACGAAAAGCAGAGAAAAGAAAAGGCCGGGATCTGACTTTCGATCTCCCATCGTAACCCCTCTGGAGTCGGCAGAGATTGAACATTATTTGTGTTCGATTTGATCATTAGCCAGTTTTAACAAAACAGGGCAACATGTTTTGCTTGAAGTCGCGAACATTGATTGATTGATTTGTCATTCATATCTACAAAGTGAGCGAATAGGTCAATTTTTTTCTAAGTGCAAGTCTATATAGTGGCCGAGGAATGCCACTAAGGTTGAGGACAATTTTTGCTTTATTTTGATCAAATAAAATGTTAAACAAAATGCAACTACCATCATGCTTCGCGCGCTTCAATGTTTCATGGAATCATGTGCTCCACTCGAGGCATTGAAGCGCACGAAACATCATGGTAGTGGCAGCGCTCGGCCATGCTAAATAATTTTATTTTGCATTATCTTTTTAATGTGTATTCAATTTTAATCTGAATCAAGTTTGATTTTGATTTGTACTTTGCTTTTTGTTTTTGCCATTTGATTTTGACTTTATTTGCATTTTCTTTTATATTTCAATGCCTTTGTATTTGATTTTAACTTTGTTTGCATTTCATTTATCATTTTATTTGCTTAAAAAAAGCAAAATTTGTCTTCAAGACTTAGTGGCAGTCGTCGGCCACCATACAAGCCACCTATTGATTGCAATCTAGAACGTGTCTGTAATTTAACTGTATGTCATTCACAATTACGATAACTGAAATTCCTTTTGAATTTTATTCCTGAGAATACAAAATTAAGATCTCCGTAACAGGGAATCTTTTATCAGACTACTAAGTGTTTTTCTAACTGGAGCTCATGTGGATTTTTCTGCTGACTGTTTATTGCCATTTGGTCCGAGTAGTGAGCGTCACGCCTTCCTAGTAGTGACGTCATTCTACGCAGATTTCTGCTAACAATGGTTGAGTACGTGCAGCATGCGATAAAACAAATGCAAACAATCGTGCTTACCGAATGAGAGGGAAAATGAAAAGACAATCTTTCGACAAAGGTGTCCAACTCAAAATGGCTGACTACAACGAAACGACGAGCTCTTCTTGGGCCCTTCTTTTAAGTCACGTCATTCCCCGCAAATTTATCTGCTGCTTACATCAACTCATTCATTGGGCATGAAGGAGTTAAAAACGCAAAATTTAGTGGACTCCTTGCGTTCTAAAACCCGTAATCGCTTGTTTGTCTCGAAACTAACGTGGCCGAGAAAGGGCCACTTCCGACTTCCGACTACTGAAAACTGGTTACGACCTGTTGATATGGCTAACTGTTTCTAAAATTCGATGTTGTTACAAACAATAATTATGTAACCAAACGTTTCTGGTAACATGAAAGGCAACGCGCAAGAAAACGAAAGATTTGACAGGGAGCGTAAGGTAAAGTGAAAAAGTAAACACTTAAGTGTCCTAGCTTATATAATCGGTAGAGTAAACAACAGTAGGTATTTTCTGTTATGTAACTTCCCTTACATGTACAACATTGAACTTGTAACTGCCAGCAAAAGGATTTTACAGCAAGGATAGAGGTTGAGAAGCGGTCATCAGAAATCAAGGGAATTAGTCTGTTACTCCAGAAACTCTTTTCTTGGCTTTTGCTGTCCGCACTGGAGCGGATTGTGTCCTTTCATTTTCATTTCGCTCTCTCTAACCAAGGACTGAATCCTTTCATTTTCTGTTCCTGTTCAACATGGCTGCCCACGTCACCTGCTATATGTCTGAATTCGGAACTCGGAACTCGGAGCTCGGAAGTCAGAAGTCGGAAGTCGGAAGTGGCCCTTCTCGGCCACGGTACAAGTCAGTTATGCCAGCTCACCGAAGGATACAAACTGGTACCATATATTTATTACAATCACTCTGCGGTAACTCTCTCTACTCGATTTGAAGAAAATAACCTCCCACGTGGCCCCGGTTTCTGAATATTGGACAATTCACTGTCGACACAAATGTCGTTGAATAGAGCTTTCCAGGTTTTGAAAAGAGCACCTAAAAATTAATAAAATTGGCCAAGTTTGAAAAATATGCAGGTAGTGTTTTCATCTTCTTTCATGTCATCTAGATGTTTAGCCACAAGAATTGTGCAGTTCTAAAAACTATCATGAAAGGCATTACATAGACTAACGACAAAGAGATCAAACTTGCCGACGATACCTCTGCCTTTCACGCCAACAAGCAGTCGGTCGCTGATTTATTTGATTTGCTCCTCCCCCGGGGGGTACTCCAGAAAATTTGGGTGGGGGTGTGCGGCCCGCTTCCTAAAACCCCTACCCTATTTCAGACCAAAATCTGCGATTTTCCCTACCCTATTTCAGACCTGACCAAAAATTCGATACCCAATTTCAGACCTCTTTCACGTACACGGTTGGCACACATAATTAAAAGACAAAAAAGAAAGGCTTTTGTTGATGGTGATATCGCGCAACGATGGAGAATTAGCTTCTTCTAAAAAAAACATACCCAATTTAAGACTTAAGTGCACAAACAATACCCTCTTTCAGATCAAAATGGTCAAAATTGATACCGTATTTCAGACCAAAACGGCTAAAAAACCATGCCCTTTGGGGCCCCTCATAACTATACAGCCCATATAAGGGAGTACCTACCACAAACCTTAGATACCGGGTCACAAGCGGAACAAGATATGAAGGGCTTTGCCCTTTACAACAAAGCTCTAAAGCCAACAAGGTTTAAGTGTTGTGGTTTCACTTAAGTTGGAATCGAAACTCTTGAACCGTGTTGTTTTACTCGCAATCGAACTCAACTGATCACCAAGCCAGTAGGATATGACTCTATCTTTATTCCTATTCTTGAGGCCTCAGGGCGTTCTTCTTATGGATCGAGACTAAGAGGGCAACAACGTTCGCGGGTCCTATTTCTTTGAGTAATTTGTTCTAACTTGTCTTCTTACTAACAGTGATCTTGATTACAAGGGGTCCTATCATGAACTAAAAGGCTAGCTATGTTTGCTTGAAATCTAATGCACTAATCGCGTGGTACAGAAACGTCGGTCAAATCTGTAAATATTTCACAACTTACATTAAGCGACTATGTTCAGAACAGTACTATGGTACACCGTAGAAGTTTATATTGGAAATAACATTCTTGCTAACTTAGCGGTACGCAGTTGTTCAGGTGTCACTATGACTATGTTTCTATAGATCTATAAAAGCGCAATATTGTATTGGAAACAATTTGTGTCTGAAGGGCCCAAGGATAAAAGCAATGTCCTCCCGCAAGAAGAAACGTAATATAAATATTTAGCCAAGCCTAACAGCGGAGCTCCAAAAGCATTCTTTTTCTACTGGCATTTACATATAGTCTGCTTGTCATATCACCCATCTGACCTCACTCAAGCTACAGACCTAATACTGTAAAAAATAGTAAGGAAAGGTGATCTGAGCCAGTGGCACAGTGGATTTGGACCCCCCACAGATTTGCACCCTCCAGTCCAGATCTGCTTGTGGATCAGATTTGGACCCCCTAGTCCTGAACTGCTAGCAGATATGAACCCCCTTTCACGGATTTGGACCCCCACCCCTCCTAAAAACAAGCGTTCTATTGAGTAAGGTAATAAAAATACCTTTGCAAATTGAGTTTCGAGATGTTGAAAAGCAAAATAAAAATATTGAGGTAGGTTTTTTTTAATAATCTTTAATACTTTGTGTAAAAAAGAACCTGCAACGCCGACCGGTTAGCTCAGTGGTAGAGCACCGGACTACCGTGCGGGAGGTCGCGGGTTCAAACCCCGGCCGGACCAACACTCAGGGTCTTTAAAATAATTGAGGAGAAAGTGCAGCCTTTGTAATGACATCTACAAACGGTTAGACTTTCTAGTCTTCTCGGATAAGGACGGTAAACCGTAGGCCCCGTCTCACAACTCTTCATAATTCTCTGATTCTGTGGGACATAAAAGAACCACTAGGGACGTAACAAAACTCTGGCAGTGACCACCCCTAGTGTCTGTCTTAATTTGATATTGATATTACGGGGGCACTCATACTCAACTTCATTAATTGTAAACTGCGTTATAAGCAGTCTGGCAAAGTCCCCCGGTCAGTGTTGTAAAGCGCCTAGAACAGCTAGTGATATAGGCGCTATATAAATAGAGTTTATTATTATTATTTTATTATTATAGTTTTCATCTATAAATTTTTAAAACAAAACATTTCTTAACATCTTAGAGCAATACCTAAGGACAGGTCTGTTTCCCCGTTCAACTGTAGGCTACTTAGTTATGGTTTAGAGCCACTAGAAATTGGTGGAGAAGCCTGGTGAATGCTATTTTGAATCATTATCCGACATCAGATATATAGTGATTCATATCATCACTTCATAATGAATGCAATTTCAGTTTTCCAAAGCCTCCCTTGAGACACTTGGAAATCAGAAATTGTGTATCCTCTGGATATATGTATGAAAGAAAGATACATGGAAATCAATAAAAATATTTAGATGATATACCTTAAGACCAAGATATTTCTTTTGATCAGTTACTTCTTGACCTTGCTATCGCAAAAAACTGCTTGCTGACATTAAGCTCATCAATCAATGCACCTACAGTGTTTTCAAAAAGAAATCCAGCTGCTCTTCTGGCCAGCCAAGTGCAAGACTAAGCAACCTGATAATAAAATATTGGGTATTTGGTTGATATCACTATCAAGGTTATTAACAATGTAGTATGAGGATTTAAGGTAATGATTTACCAAAGCAAAAGTGCTGGAAATCTGTGTTAGCCATCTTAACTTGATTTTCTATTTTGCAAGAAAGATAAGGACTAGTACCGCATTTCTTCTTTTTACGCGAATTTAAAGACAAACTTCGATCGAAGAAGATGAAGATGAAGAAACTAAGTGAATGTGAAATTACGAGCCGCAGAAAGCGCGCGAAAAATTTAGCCTCGATTTGGTTTGGGTGCCCCCCACCTGGCTTGAGCCTGCGATTAAATCGAAAGCAAGTACCTGGTCAGCGGTCAACTTCACAAAAACAGCTGACCTCGATGAGGTCTTAACTTGAGCCCGCGATATGGTCACGTGACACTGGTCAGCGGATACCTTGTGTTGACAGGTGTCAATTGGCTATAAGATGGATGTCCGGTATCAAAGATGTACGCTGGGTGTACACTGTAAACTAGCTGGTCAGCTGGGCCAGGTGGAGTATGGCCGCCATGTTGGATTATTATGATTATTATTAGGATATTATTAGTTATTGGGCAACACCACCGTCGTCGTCCTGCGCGCCCACGAACAATACCGCTAGCTATTTTTACCATGAGAAAAGCAGTTGAAGGGTTTCTATAGGTAATATATAGATTTAGCCAAGCCTAAAAGCGGAGCTCCAAAAGCATTCTTTTTCTACTGGCATTTACATATAGTGTGCTGGTCATATCACCCATCTGACCTCACTCAAGCTACAGACCCAAGGCTGTAAAAAATAGTATGGAAAGGTGATCTGAGCCAGTGTCACAGTGGATTTGGACCCCCCGCAGATTTGCACCCTCCAGTCCAGATCTGCTTGTGGATCAGATTTGGACCCCCTAGTCCAGAACTGCTAGCAGATATGAATCCCCTTTTACGGATTTGGACCCCCACCCCTCCTAAAAACAAGCATTCTATTCAGTAAGGTAATAAAAATTCCTTTGCAAATTGAGTTTGGAGATGTTAAAAAGCAAAAAAATATATTGAGGTAGGTTTTTTTAAAACAATAATCTTTAATACTTTGTGTAAAAAAGAACCTGCAACGCTAGTTTGCATCTATAAATTTTTAAAACAAAACATTTGTTAACATCTTAGAGCAATACCTAAGGACAGGTCTGTTTCCCCGTTTAACTGTAGGCTACTTAGTTATGGTTTAGAGCCACTAGAAATTGGTGGAGAAGCCTGGTGAATGCTATTTTGAATCAGTATCCGACATCAGACATATAGTGATTCAGATCATCACTTCATAATGAATGCAATTTCAGTTATCCAAAGCCTCCCATGAGACGGTTGGAAATCAGAAATTGTGTATCCTCTGGATATATGTATGCATCAAAAAAATTTATGAAAGAAAGATACATGGAAATCAATAAAAATATTTAGATGATATGCATTAAGGCCAATATATTTCTTTTGATCAGTTACTTCTTGACCTTACTATCGCAAAAAACTGCTTGCTGACATTAAGCTCATCAATCAATGCACCTACAGTGTTTTCAAAAAGAAATCCAGCTGCATTTCTGGCCAGCCAAGTGCAAGACTAAGCAACTTAATAATAAAATATTGGGCATGTGGTTGATATCACTATCAAGGTAATTAACAATGTAGTATGAGGATTTAAGGTAATGATTCACCAAAGAAAAAGTGCTGGAAATCCGTGTTAGCAATCTTAACTTGATTTTCTATTTTGCAAGAAAGGTAAGGACTAGTCTCACATTTCTCCATGTACATTTGAAATTGCACAACATACTTCCTCAAACATCAAAAATCCCATTACACATTAGTACCAAATGTCATCCAAACATACCACAAGATTGGTGTGACCAGCTATGAATAAAATTAATTGAAAGACTGCATGCAGGAAGGAAGTCCAAAGGATGTGTACATTAATAAGAAAGAGCTTACTTTAAGTTAAGTAATACTTTGTCATGCGAATACATCTAAGTTGATACAAAAAAAAGTGCATGACTGGAGAATAATTGGGTGAAAGTAAATTCCCATACAAAGAATATTATCTAATACAGTAATAGCCCACGAATAAGAACCTGGGTTTTAAGAACCTGTTAGGCTAAAATTTTCATTTTAAGCCCCCTCCACATAAGAACCTATTAAGGCTAAAATTTTAAGTTAGGTTCTTATCAGTGGGGTTGCTGTAAAAGTGTAAAGGTAGAAACTGCTGAATGAGTTTCTTTGTTATGTTTTGTTAAGGACATATACTGTACCTGCAGTGAACTGCCTATAGGCATTTCTCTATGGTACAAATAAATGATTTATACTGTATTATGAGATGATATTTATCATATATATAGTATATTCAGATAAAATTCATATGAAAATTTAAGAACCTATTTTAAGAACCTTGGTAGCCTAAATTTGCTTTCAGTACCATTTATACAAGAATCTATTTAGGCTAAATTAGAAAATTCTGGTTCTTATACCTGGGCTATTACTGTATTACACATTCTAAAAACTAAGAGGTGAAATTTAAACGTGGCCCAAAGCTAACCTAATCAAATTAAATCAAACATTTGTCTCTTACAAGTCACCCCTGCTTTGAGATTGACACTAAAAATAAAGAAGTAAAATTGAAATACAATCCAACGCTAACCTAATTAAATTACATACTTGTCACTCACAAGCTACATCTGATTTAAAATTGACACAAATAATGTAATAGGACTTAAAACTGCTTAAAGAAGGTGCATGCATGATGTTCGATGGAACACCATTCCAGTCTGGTATGTAGCGATTATAAAAAGAAAAGCTGAAGGCCATATATATATATTTAGCCAGGCCAAGCCTAGAATCGGAGTTGCACACTCTCACCGAGCAACTTCGCATGGCTTTATTTGGGCCAGTTTAATTTGTGTCCAAAACAATTGAGCAGCAGCAGGGAAAACGAAGAGTTTTCGATAGCAAACGTTTGCAAAAAAAATACAGACATTCGAGAGTCCTAACTACTTTCAGATGAAAGCGTAACGGAATTCAAAGCGGATTAAAAAAAAAAACAAACACTACAAGCGAACAAAGTACGATGCGAGTGTTATGCTGGAAGAAGGAGAAGGTGGAGAAATTAAACAAGACTAGCTTGTAATAATAATAGCTTGTACTGATTAGTCTAGAAAAATCGGTATTTATTTTGACATTAATGCCCGTAGAAAAGACAATAAAGGGTAAAAACTGATCGTTAAGAGCAGTCAACAGGAATTGACCGCGGTTCAGAAACAACAGAACAACAAACACAAGTATTACAAGAAAACAAAGCAGAATACGAATAACATTTCTTCGAAGATTCTTGGAGAAGGTGGAGAAATTAGACAAGTAACAAAAATTGCTTAGCAATTTTGACATAAATGTCCGTAGAAAAGACAAAAAAGAGGTCCACACCTGATCGTTTAGAGCAGTCAACAGGAATCGCTGAGGCAGCAATCACTCGGAACGCGACAGAGCTGAATAATAGCGCCATTTCCCACAAAATCTTTCCTTGGCTGACACAAAACGCTAAAGAGCTTTGATAGTTTTACTGGTATTACCATGTCTTCCGAAGAACCTTCTTCAATTAATGATTCTCAGTGGCAAAGCGTCATCCAGTTAACGAAGAAAGCGCTTGCCAAACCACACCAGCATTTCTCTCGCAGACCCGTCCAATATAAAATTTATCAAAGCCAGCCCAGCCTGTCAACCCATTTCGGTGTTTTTAACATCCAAACGCTGATTCTTACCGTTTCAAACAAATTAAGACGACATGTTTATAGACGGCGAAACTTAATATTGTTGTTTACAGGCCGCTTTCGACGAAGATCTCTAAAACGTTTTTCAAATTTTGACAACTTTATGTCAGATTTTGAGACGTGCACATGCATATGCATTTGATCGGCTTTTTTTTACTCGAGTTTTAATGCTTAATTTTACGAGGACTCATTGTGATTATGTGTTATTAAGATAAGGGCAAAAGTTTCTTAACGCTGTTGAGGTACCAAGGTCGAAAAACAGTCAGCCAAGCCGAGTAAAAACACTCGTTAGCTTGCAAAGAAAACAACGTAACAAAACAAACAAACAAACAATTCAACTACTTCTTTGCGTCCAAAACGAGTACAGATGATTGTTATTTATATCCATTGGAGAGAAAAATACAAGTTTCATCCCTGAACAAAAGTAACAACGATTAAACCAAATGTTAAGCTTCTATTTATTTAATTTACCTCACTGTCCTGCGTTGTGTTGTAGAGGTTTCTACCACTTGAAAATACGTAAGCTTCAGTAAGGTAAAAACAAGCATCCGCAAAAATAGCAAACGGTTTGTCCAAAGAAAGAGCTTTTTCCACAGAGTTTGAGCTACTCGTTCCTCCCATTAACACAGGTGAACTGTTAAGTGACCTTTCTTAGTGAGATGCAAGATGCCGCGGTAAAGTGAAAGCCCTTGAAGCGTTGAATCATACTGTTTTCAACCGCTTAATCCATCCAAGTTTGAAGCTTTTCTTGAGAAAAATCGCTCTTCCCTTCATCACTTGAAAAGTCACGTTCCGGAGTATCTTTTGACAAGTTCTTGATTTTTATGCTTTTTACGCGAATTTAAAGACAAACTTCGATCGAAGACGATGAAGTTGTTTTGCTCAAAATGAAGAAACCAAGTGAATGTGAAATTACGAGCCGCAGAAAGCGCGCGAAAAATTAGGCCTCGATTTGGTTTGGGTGTCCCACATCTGGCTTGAGCCTGCGATCAAATCGAAAGCAAGTACCTGGTCAGCGGTCAACTTCAAAAAAAACAGCTGACCTCGATGAGGTCTCAACTTGAGCCCGCGATATGGTCACGTGATACTGGTCAGCGGATACCTTGTTTTGACAGGTGTCAATTGGTTATAAGATGGATGTCCAGTATCAAAGACTTAGGCTGTAAACTAGCTGGTCAGCTGGGCCAGGTGGAGTATGGCCGCCATGTTGGATTATTATGATTATTATTAGGATATTATTAGTTATTGGGCAACTCCACCGTCGTCGTCGTCGTCGTCGTCGTCGTCGTGCGGGCCCACGAGCAATACCGCTAGCCATTTTTACCATGAGAAAAGCAGTTGACGGGTTTCTATAGGTATGGTGCTCCGCTTCGCGGCCCTTCGGGCCGCTGGAGCTCCGCTAATATATAGATTTAGCCAAGCCTAAAAGCGGAGCTCCATGGTTATTATTTTATTTATTGGTATTGAGCAACTTCGCATGGCTTTCCTTGCGCCAATATTTTGTGTTTAGAGCAGTCAATAGGAATTGACCGCGGTTCAAAAACCTCAAAACATTAAAACATTCCAAAACAACAAGACGCCTATGTTTGTTCGAAGATTCTTGGAAAGGATGAAGAAAGTTGATAAGTAAGCTTCTAGTAAGCTAGAAAAATTACTAAGCAATCTTAAGTTTTTACATAACGGTCCGTAGAGTATGAACCTGATCGTTTAGAGCAGTCCACAGGAGTTGACCGCGATTCACAAACCACAGAATAACAAAACATTACAAGAAAACAAATTCACTGACGATGCGTAGGTTTGTAGGTTTCTTTGGAGAAGGTAGGGAAAATAGACAAGTGACAATTTGGTAGCAAGTTAATAAAAATTGTTAAACAATTTTGACATAAGCTTAAATATCGGAGAAAAGAGAAAAAGGAAAACAAACCAATGGTTGGATTGGTAATCGCACTGGGCCGAGAAAAATTAAGAATTGATATTATCTGTGTTTTCAGAAGTTGCTGAAATTGTCTTCTTTGCGCAAAACACAAGTAATACTAAAGCCCCCGCTAAACGATCAAACATTTTCCTGAACATTGTGTTTGACAAACATAACGTTGGGTGACTAGCCGATAAACAAATGTCCTTGGGCGAGAAACCTCTGCTAGCAGGAAAACAAACAATGTTTTACCAAACACAAGACAAAGCGAGTACACAGGACACTTTTTGCGTGTTATCGCTGAAATTTTCACGTTCTTAATTTGATTTGCTTTTTACTGACTGTGCACTTTCTTGGTTGGGTTGGCTAAACGATCAAACATTTGTTCGTAGAGCGAAATGTTAGATGAAAATGTTTCATCTGGATCAAACATAGAAAGCCGTTTTAAATTATCTTCCAACACGATGTTGAATGAAGTGTTTGATCGTTTAGCCTGGGCTTAATGCTTAATTTTACGAGGACTCATTACGATTACTTGTTAATAAGTTAGGGGCAAAAGTTTTTTTAATGCTGTTGAGGCACCGACGTCGAAAAACACTGAAAACAGTCAGCCAAGCGGAGTGAAAACACTCGTTCGCTTGCATGAAAACAACAAAACAAACAAACAATTCAACTACTTCTTTGCTTGCAAAACGAGTAGAGATGATTGTTATTTATATCCAGTCGAGAGAAAAATACAAATTGCTTTCCTGAACAAAAATAAGAACGATTAAACCATTTAATGTTAAGCTTCAATTCATTTAATTGAGTCACCTGTGTTGTAGAGGTTGAAAATACGAATCCACTTGAGTTAAAACACGCATCTGGAAAAATAAAAAACGGTTTGTCCAAAGAAAGAACTTCTTCCACTAACTTTGAGCTACTCGTTCCTCCCATTAATGCCGGTGAACTGTTAAGTGAGCTTTCTTGGTGAGCTGCGAGGTGCCGCGGTAAAGTGAAAGTCCTTGAAGCCTTGAATTATTTTGTTTTTCAACCACACAATCCGGGCGTCGATTATGCAAGTCGAGCCAAGTTTTAAGCGTTTCCTGAGGCAAATGTTTTGCTATCCTTTTTATCACTTGAAAATTCACCTTCCGGAGTATCTGTTAATTAGTTATTGATTTTTATGCCTTTTACGCGAATTAAAAGACAAACTTCGCAAACTTCGAAGAAGATGAAGTTGTTTTGGTCAAAATGAAGAAACCAACTGACTGTGAAATTACGAGCCGCAGAAAGCGCGCGGAAAATTAAGCCTCGTTTTGGTTTGGGTGCCTCGTTTTGGTTAAATTAACCTGGTTTGAGCCTGCGATCTAATCTAAAACAAGTACGTGGTCAGCGGTCAAATTCAAAAAAACAGCTGACCTATATAAGCTCTAAACTTGAGCCCGCAATATGGCCACGTGATACTGGTCAGTGGAAACCTTGTTTTGACAGCTGTCAATTGGCCATGACACGGATGTCCTATATCAAAGTTGCACGCTGCAAACTAGCTGATGAGCTAGGGACCCAGCTGGGTCAGGTGGAGTATGGCCGCAATGTTGGATTATTATGGTTATTATTAGGATATTATTAATTATTGGGCAACTCCACCGTCGTCGTCGTCGTCGTCGTGCGCGCCCACGAGCAATACCGCTAGCCGCTTTTACCATGAGAAAAGCAGTTGACGGGTTTCTCTAGGTATGGTGCTCCGCCGGAGCTCCGCTATGATACTCCGCTTGGCGGCCCTTCGGGCCGCCGGAGCTCCGCTATTAACAACTGATAAGAAATTAATTATTACTTACTTCTACTCACGTTGGCGAGAAGCAGGGGTTATTCGGACAATATCTGACCTCACTAATGAACAGAAAAATGCTTTTTAAATTTTAATTCACTCCGCCAGAAGTTTTAAGGTAAAGTGCAACTTTCTACAACGACTAACCCTGATTACTGCGTGCCCCGGTGATTGGAAAAAGCCAAAAATTATCCGGCTGGTTACGAGCGCTTGAGAATTCTTCCCCTAGTACTGCCTTATTATTAAAAAGGCTGTTTACCCGCGGTATAAAGGCAGCTCATCTGCGTTAAGGTTTATCTGCTACCTTCCGAGGTTATAAAATAAATCAAATTAGTCGTCGTCCATGTGTAAAATTTATCGTATGTGATGAAAATACTTCCCACACTTCCTCTTCAGTTCTACCCTTCTGAGTCCCAAAATCCGTGGCATTCATTCAAAAGTTGCCCAGTGGCATTGTCCTTTTGGGCTGAATATCAAAGCTGGTACTCTGCTTGTCTTAGTAATCAACTAATTATGTTAGATCTGGAATTGTGTTTGGCATCGAGGAAGGAGTAAGGGAAGGAAGATAGGAACGGGAGAAGGGCTTGCGGGGCTGTCCGACCGACTGACTAACTGAATCAATAAAGGAAGGGAGGGAGGATTATAAATACAGGCAATTTATTTTGTGCACTAAACAAATAAAAATATAAGACATTTGGCATTCGTTACAGATATAACTAAATTAAAAAATGCTATTTTGCAGGTGTAATTCAAACTGAAGATGGCTGGGTTGAGCGACGCGGAACTGGTTATACTTACCGTGCTGTACGTGGCTGCGTTCCTTGTAGCCTTGGTGGGAAATTCTTGCCTTATCTACATCGTATGGAAAGTACGCAAGGCTCGATCACTGACCAGTTTCATGTTCGTTAACATGGCCGTGGCTGATCTAGCGGTGGCGTTCGTCACGATGCCTTTGGTCGTTTACGATATACATGCTGATTCCACATGGGTGATGTCCGGGGTTCTTGGATACATCATGTGCGGAGCAACTTGGTATCTCCTACATATCGCATTGATGGCGTCAATCCTAAGCCTGACATTGGTAGCCATTGATCGATTCTACACTTTCGTCTTTCCCTTGAAGAGTGTTAATCTCTGGTTTAGAAATGCTAAGTATGTTTCGCCCCTAATTTGGATCATGTCAGCGGTTCTCATGTCCATCGTACCAGTCTTCTTTAGATTCGTTGAACAAGAGCGTAAGTGCGGAATGTACCCTGTGGGAGGTCCCGACCGGTGGGTGACGAACATTAGGGCCTTTTTCGTTTACATTTTCCTTGTCAGCTACCTCGTTCCACTGGTTGTAATGATAGTTCTATATGGCAAAACCGCTCACACAATATGGTTTCACCGTACACCTGGCAGTGGGTTGACTAAACGTCAGCTGGAGCAGCAAGAAATCACAAGAAGAAGGGTGGTTCGAATGCTAATCATCATTGTCGTCGTTTTTGCTGTCTGTTGGCTTCCCGTGGAGGTGTGTAACCTTATTCGGGGAGTAACCGTGTTTCAGAAGGAAATCCCTCCCATGGTCGATTTTTTGTCCTCTTGGCTGGCGCACGCCAACAGTGCCATCAATCCTTGGTTGTACATCTGGCTGATGGGTAATATGAGGCGGGCATTCCTGGAGATGGTGGGTAAAAAACCCAAAGGAGATCATCACGATGGTAAAACAGTAGGACTAACAACGCAGCGTACGAAGACAACAAACGTGTCATCAGAATCAATTCCTTTAGCGCGTTTGTAAACTTTAACACTGTGCCTTTGATTTGGATATAGCATCCTCCATGCGATACAATGGGGTTGGTTGCGTAGAAGTCTCTGAAATAATGATAAAACTAGGAAAGTGTGTATCATAGACGAGTTGTCTTTTAGAAATGTGGCGCTTAGTCTGCTATCCATCATTTTTACTGGCAGTTACAGAAGGCTGTTTATGCCTTACAAAATAGTTGTAGTGAGTCATAGTACTGGAAAAGTGACATAAGCCGGTCCAAACAAAAGCTGTCCGGACACGCTCGAGCAACTTCACATGGCTTTTCTTCAATCAATTTTATGATTTATCTCCCCTCCCCCCTCCCCCCCCCCCCCCAAAAAAAAGAAAAAACCAACAAACAAAAGCAAAACAAAAGAGTAACAACAGGGAAAACGAAGAGCTTTAGAATCAAAATAAACTACTGGATAGTATATGTTTGGGAAAAAAATAGTGAACAACTGAACAAAAATTCTTGAGTCCAGACTACTTTAAGATAAAAGCATTTAATCGCGGATCAAAACCAGCAAAACATTGTAAGAAAACTAAGCCATGCGAATGTTTCATCGAGGTTTCTTCATTTGGAGAAGGTGGAGAAACCAGAAAAGCATGAATTATATCTTATAGTAAACTAGACAAATGCAGTGCTAAGCAATTTTGACTGCCGTGGAAAAGACAATCGTGGTTATCAAGTGACCGCTGAGCCATGGTTTCAAATTTGTAAGTTGAAAGTGGTTTTCTAATTTATAATGGTTTTAAATACTCAGTTGAATATAACAGTGATATAACAGCTGGATAATATTGAAACAACTGCAGGCAGCTCTATGTTTTTTCTCTTCTGTATAGGTAATAGCAGGAGCATATCACAGTGAGAAAAGTGTCTATTTGTAGAACAGGGAAATCTGCGGAAATTAGTAGTAGTATTGCCTTCTTTAAAATCCTCTCAACAATTCCTAGGTACGGCAACCGTATATATCGGCAAAAGTTTAAGAATGACTTTGGCGTAGTGAAACAAACAGTAGCTATAGAATCTCGATATCTTGAAACTGCCGCGATAATTTGAACCAAACTGCCTGTTTCCCTTTCCCAGTCAAACAATGTAATTTAACTCCTGTACGTAATTCGAATCAGTTTCCTTCTTCCCATGAAGTATTTAAATATCGGGATTCCACTGTATTTAATCCTGGGTTATGACACAGTTGCAGGTCTTGCGCGGCAGTACTGACCATGGGAGAAAAGGCGTATTGAGGTAAACTAAACAACGGCAGACTTCCCCTCAGTAAAGATATCATACCAGGCTATTATACCTATAGAGCGTTTTCAGTCACGCAAGTTAAAAAATAAAATCATCAACCATTCAACAGATAAAGTCAAGAAATTGTAATATTATAGAAGAGTAATAAACAACATGCCAAAGTCTCAGGGCCGTGCGATACCCCGTACTCGAGTTATTCGGCAAAATAAACCACTCTAAACTATAGTGTTTTGTATGGAAACGCCATCTTGGCGTCCCTCTGAGGGACACCAAGATGGCGGCCTAAAATGAGTTAAAACATGTTTCTTACTTGAGTTATCTCAAAGGCTTTGTTCTCTCTGTTGAACTTTCAAACATTCGCATACGTGAATCGATGTTTTCATGTAAGTGACATGCTTGTGAGCAGATTCTTTATGTCACGCACTGTGAAAAACTCTAAATTTCAAACTGCTCTATTTTCAAAACAAAGCAAGCTACCGAGCTGAAAACATTTTTCTAAAATGTATTTTACGTGATGAAGATAAAAATGCAAAAGCCTGTTTACTTTTAAATTTTAGTTTCTTATGACGTCACGTGAAAACCCTCTATACAAACCCCAAAATAGCCAATTTTAAAATATATAAATCATGTGCAGCACCTTCTCCTGCCACTTTTATTGCAAATATGGGTCTTTTGCTATAAGCATTTTTAGTATATATAGGATAACATGTTATACTTTTACCTTTTACGAAACTCAGCTGTAAGTGATAATAGAGCAAATGCAATATAAACCTGAACTTGAAAATTTATCGTGACTCAAAGTTTTATAAACGCTCCTCAGTAAACGTCAATGAAATAACTTACTTATAAAGCACTAAATTGAAGACAAACTAGCGTCTTTACATTTTCAGTCATATCTGGTAGTGAGATTTCGACATAATGATTTACGCCTTAGTAGAATTGAAGGTGGTGCACAATCGGTCTTAATTGTTAAGTATCTCTTGCTTTCAGACTATTACTTCAAATGATAGCAAAGGCAGCGAGAAGGCAATGAAAGGAATCGTAGACAACTATGAACGAGCAATGGCAGCGCGCTGAAATTAGGCCAGGCGCTGTCACAATTTTCTAACCGGTGTTGTGATCCGCTCGAAATACTATGCGCCTGGTGATTTGCTAATTAATCGAGATTCCAGTTCCGAGTGAGTGAGTGAGTGAGTTATTTGCACTACAACTCGTGGATGCTTCAATTTATCGGCCATCCAATACACTGAAGTCATTATTAGATGTTCATGCTCCTCTGAGGACTAAAACTATTACAGTTCAGCCGACCGCCCTATGGTACACCGACGAAACTCGATCTGAGAAGAGACGTCGTAGAGCTTTGGAACGTCGTTGGCGTTCCTCAAAACTCGAATGTGATCGTCTTAGATTTAAGGAGCAGAGCTGGAAGATGAACGATTTGATCAAGGCTACTAAAATGGGGTATCCGGGACTGTTTTTTTTTTTGTTTGTTTTTTTTGTTTTTTGTAATTTAAAGACTTTTATTGATTTTTTTAGACTTCAAATCACAGATACAGCAATTAGAAACTAAATTACACCTATATTATGAAAGGTGTTCGTCATCGTGGTTTCAAATGATAGCTGGGTTAATCTTTTGTCTCACGATTGAGTCACAAAGATGTGGATCGCGAAGTTTCGACCGCTATACTGCAGGTCTTCATCAGGCGATGGTGTCGACTGGCTGCGTGTGAGTATAAGAAGCACCGTGGCTGGTGGTGATTGGTGCGTTTCGATCCTCGCTTAGGCTGTTGTTGATTGGAGGATTTCGATCCTTGTCGTTCAGACTAGAAATTGTTCCCTCAGCGGTCCGCTTTGATACTGATCGGCTGTTGTGGTGTTTGATCGTGGGCATCCAGGCTTCAGGAATTTCAATTCCACTGTCCCTGTTGATGTTGTTAGGGTGAAGTCTTATGTGAACAGCCTCTTTAACCCTACGGGTGTACTAATGTGGGTCTCGGTCAATAAATTTAACTTCGTCCCAGAGTGGATAATGTCCAGTCGCGTTGCTATGTTCTGAAACGGCGGAGGATTGGATTCGAGCAAGCCGTATGTCTCTATCGTGTTCCTTAATCCGTTCATGCATAGATCTTCCCGTCTCTCCAATATAAACCTTACCACATTCGCAGGGAATCTTGTAGACTACTCCGTCTTGTTTTACTGGATCGACAATGTCCTTAGGTCGCACTAGGTGTGATCTAAGAGTTGTGTCAGATGTGTCAGAAGCCACTTGAGCCTGAGCATTAGCTATGCCATGCTGATGAGGCCTAACAAGGCTTAAACAGTTATCCATGGCTGCTAATGCTTGGGCTCAATCTTTGCTTTGGTAGATTTAAGGGGTAATGCCCGCTACCATGTGGCCTCAGTGCCCTTTAGAGTGGCCTCAGCTAACTTGATCACATTAATTTGTGAAGTATCCTTGTTACTCCAACCACATTCCACAAGCTTTACGTTAACAAGGCATACGGACTGTTTTCAGATCTGACACAACTCTTAGATCACACCTAGTGCGACCTAAGGACATTGTCGATCCAGTAAAACCGTTATCTTGGCCTTGTAAACCCGTAAACTAGGATGTGTGATATTTAACTTACATTTATAAATATACAATTTAGCTGTCAACATTAAATGATTTAAAATATTAAAGTCGTCTCCTATATTAAATACTCCAAACAAAATGTCTATTATTGTGAAGGGCTGAATCTTAATTTTACAGTTGCTAAGCCAAGATGAAAAACCTTCCCAAAAAGTCTTCGTCACGTCGCAATAGAAAAATAAATGCTCGATAGATTCAATTTCTCGTTTGCAAAAGGTACACATAAAGGCGAATCAATCATTTTTAGCCTAAACATTTTTTCATTTGTAAAAACTATATTATTTAATATTTTATATTGGAATTCCCGAATTTTGGTTTCGATTGTAACTGTAAAAGGTAGGGAGTATATTTCGCTCCAATCAGTTTGAAGTTGGAGAAATTTCTCCTGGAACTTCTTTTGAGCAGTCGGAGGCACTTGTTTTTTACTTTTAAAAGCAATGAACACGTTCCAAAACGCTGAGGGATATTACAAAGTTTAGTTTTCCGCTGAAATAGCTAGCTATCTACCTTTTTCACCCGACTTTAAGTTAAAATTGGGTAACAAATCTGTTAACTTTTATTAATTATTCCGGAATTTGAGCCTGCCGCCGAAATCGAGCTGTAAGATGTTAAAATCATCCAACTTTCAGTTGCTATGAGGGCGGCTGATTTTATTAACAGTTAAGCAATATTTGACGTAAAAGCAAAATGTTAGTTTTAGAAACAATTCTTGACCACTTTTTTCGGCTGAAATAAGTTAAACTGACATTGATGAGTTTTTGACAGATGGAAAAATTTCCGTCTTAAAAACTAAATTTCCCTAACATGCTGGCGGTTTCGGAAATTCTGAAACCAACCAAGTATATATATTAATACCGTTTTGTAAAAAGCATTTTAACACCCAGATTGATTTAAGGATGGTTTTGGAACTTTGAAAAACAAAATACTAATGCGGTTTCAGAAATTTCTGAAACCATGAGCCACGATACATATATTTAACGAATGAGTCAAGGAAAGTGACCGAATAATAAAAACAGGCGAGAAAGGTTCCAGAATTTTCTGAAACCATCGTGCCCGAAACTAACCGGCATATCATTTTTTTTTCTAATAACTTATATAGCCCTGTTTGCTTTTACAAAGCAACCACCACCAGTGGTTTCGGAAATTTCCGAAACCACTGGCAATTCGTATTGAAACCACCCTTCTGTTTAAATTTCCGAAACCATCCTCGTACAGAAATGATTTTGCTGAATTGTCGATATATGTTTTTTTGCGGTTATCATAACTGAGAGACTATAAACGCTTTCCAAAATTTTTCTTTTCCAATTTGTCGATTTTCCACACAAAAATTCATTCTTATGCATTTTTGGTGGAGAGTAATTTTTAAATGCATGTCAATATTCTGTCGATTCTGGTCGAGGCATGGCGGCGTGAAGAACCTTCGTTTCTCCTCTCGTACCATATCTTGTTTTCTTTCAAAGCTCATGGCGGAAACCCTGTTACAATACGTCACCAAAAGAAGGAATAGGTCTTCGGACGGCTCTGTAGATGGGAGAGTGAATTCTCCAGAATCAAAGAAAGCGAAAAGCACTAGCGATCCTGATCCCGATCTCTCAGTTGAGAGCGCGGACGAGCATGAAGATAGCGACATTGTTTTGACAGCCCTTGAACTAACCGACGATTTAAATGGAATTCTAAAAGGCATTCTAGAAAAACTTAATAAGCTGGACACCATTGAAAGCACCGTTAAAAAGGTTGAAGGCAGTCTAGACAAATTAGAAGAAAGAACCAAGAGGCTTGAAGCGCTAGAGATAACGGCAAGAGAAGACATTGATAATCTAAAGATAAACCACAGTCTTATTGAGAAGAATCTAGACGACGCAAATAAGGCAAAAGATAAGAAGATCCAAAACCTAGATGGAAAAGTTGCTGATTTACAAGTCAAAGAGAAGAAAATCAACCAGGTTTTAGAAGACCTCAACACGAAAGATTTATGCTTAGAAGCCTACTCGAGGCGCGAGAATATAAAATTTAATAACATTGCCGAATCACCTTCACCGAGAAATGGAGTAGAAGACACAGAAGAAGTCCTTAGAACCTTCCTGGATCAGCAGCTAGGTTACCGAGACGCAAGATCTGTAGAAATTCAACGAGTTCACCGACTGGGGAAAAGGAAAGAAGATGGAGGAGCGCGACCAATTCTCGCAAGATTCCTGCGCTACAAAGACTGCGAGCAAATACTCGCTCTGGGCTCTCGTCTCAGAGGTACTAACTTTCAGATGTTTAGGGACCTTCCTCAAGAATTGGTCACAAGAAGAAGCAGACAAATGGACACCTTTAAGAAGGCCAAAAGGAACAACATACCCGTATCCTTTAGCAAGTCACAACCTGACAAACTTTTTATAAGGGGTAAATTCTGGCCAGTGGGCCAGGTACTGGACATATAATCAAGGAGCAAAACCCTTGTAATCATTCAGTTTCTTTATCCTATTGGTCTTCTCTGTATTACCTTCGATTACAAACATTTCGCTTCTGCTATTTGTTTGTTTGTTTGTTTTTTTTTCTCGCCATCTCATAATTGATACTAAAGAGTTTGCGAGTAGAGAGAGATTGTAAAAAAAACCGCGGTACCGAAAGCTCATCTTAGTTAGACCACTTTCAAAATTTTCCTAGCTGTTGCTGTTGCTGTTGTTGTTATTGAGGTTACTTTTTTTTCTGCCACTAACGCTATTCGTTTTGTCTGTATTCTATGTGTCCTGCCTTAGATTTTTTCCTTTTTCTCTTACGCAATATTTTGTTAGTATTTATTTTCTGGAGCAATCATAATTTCTGCGTGTTATTTAATTTTTTATATGCTAATGTGAAACGACCGATCTTAAAATCGCCTCGCTAAACGTCAGGGGAATTGGAAATAACACCAAAAGAAAGGAGGTGTTTAATTGGTTGAGATCTAAAAAATTTTCAATATACATGTTGCAAGAAGTCCATTGTTCCAAAAATACCACAGACATATGGAAGTGTGAATGGGGCTACAAAGCGTTCTTCAGCTGCGGATCGAGCAACAAAGCAGGGGTCAGTATTCTCTTTAACAATAATTTTAATTTAGACATTATTAAATTTCTCCTAGACCCAAATGGTCGGTTTATCATTTGCGATATCGAAGCAGACGGCAAATTATTGACCTTGGCTAGTATCTACGCTCCTAATAAGGATGATCCCGATTTCTTTAGCATCTTCTTCGATCACCTTTCTGATTTCAAATGCGATGAAGTTATTATCGGCGGTGACTTCAATTTAGTATTAGATATTGAAAAAGACAAAAAGAACGGAATTGCCAGAACTCACCATAACGCTTTGAGAGTGATACAAGATGCGGCGGAAGATCTGGAGTTATGCGATGTTTGGAGGATCTTTAATCCAGAAAACAAAAGGTTTACCTGGCGACAGAGACAGCCAGATGTTCAATGCAGACTTGATTTTTTCCTAGTAAGCCAGACTTCGTTGTGTAACTGTACTCAAACAGATATCATTCCAGGTTTCAAAAGTGATCACTCCATGATAACGCTTAACCTATCCTTACACTCTAACCCAAGGGGAAACGGATTCTGGAAGTTAAACACATCCCTCCTTGCCGATACTATTTTTATTGAAAAAATAAAGGCAACGATACTAAAGACGGCTAGCGAATACAAAGAGGACAACCTCGTCAACCCCTTGCTGCTATGGGACATGATAAAATTGAAAGTGCGTCAAGAATCAATCTCTTACTCAGCGTCCTAAAAAGAGCGCAAATAAAGAAAGAAGACGAGTTGGAAAAAGAAATCGCAGCTACAGAGAAACAGCTAGATAGCGCAGTCTGCTGTGATTCCTCGTACCAAATTGCAACTGAGAGAGTTAAGGTCTTAAAAGAGGAACTCGAAAAAATTTTTGAATACCGAACTAAAGGAGCTATTCTTCGGTCAAAGTCAAAGTGGTATAATGAAGGTGAAAAGAACACTAAATACTTCCTTAGTCTTGAAAAGCGACATTATAAACAAGGCACAATAAGCCAATTAAAACTCAAAGACAATACCCTTGTCACATCTGACAAGGACATTTTAGCCGAATGCGAATCTTTCTATGAAGACCTCTATGCCTCGAAAATAGAAAACTCCCCCAATTTTAATTTTTTCCCGCAAACAAATCAAACTTTGCTAAGCCCTGAGGATCAACAGGCGTGCGACGGTATCTTAACCGAAACAGAATGCGCAGAAGCCTTAAAGTCTATGGATTCGGGTAAAACGCCCGGCACAGACGGCCTTCCAGCTGAATTTTACAAATTGTTCTGGAATGATATCTCAACCTACCTTCTTTCTGCTCTTAACTTTGCGTACGAGTCGGGTTGCTTATCTATCACCCAAAGACGTGGAATCATTAAACTTATTCCAAAAAAAGACACAGAGCCTTTTTATGTAAAAAATTGGCGTCCTATAACCCTCCTCAACACGGATTATAAAATCGCAGCAAAAGCTATTGCAAATCGTATTAAGTCCGTGCTTCCAAGGCTTATAAACAACGATCAGACAGGTTTTATTAAAGGACGGTTCATCGGCGAAAATATACGACTTATTGATGGTATCATCCAATATGCTGCACAGCATAATATCCCAGGTCTACTACTCTTCATAGATTTTGAAAAAGCTTTCGATTCACTTGAATGGCCTTTTATTTTTCATACTCTACGCTTCTTTGGCTTTGGTCGATCAATTATTAATTGGATAAGGACTTTTTATTGCAGAATTGAAAGCTGTATTCTCAACAATGGCTGGTCAAGCAAATTTTTCCAGCCTCAAAGAGGTGTTAGGCAAGGCTGCCCCCTTTCACCATATTTATTTATTCTGGCAGCGGAGATACTGGCCAAGTCAATCCGAAACAGTAGGAGTATAATGGGTTTCTCTCTAGACAACAAGGAAATTAAGATAAGTCAATATGCTGATGATACTACTCTTATCTTAAACGGGTCTAAGGACTCTCTTGTTTCAGCCCTGCAATTATTAGATGATTTCGGTAAGATATCCGGCCTCAGGCTCAATGATAGCAAAACGGAAGCTCTTTGGATTGGCTCTAAGACTGGTCATGAGAAAATCCTCATGCCAGGAAAGAACTTCAAATGGCCAAGATGCAAGGTCAAAACGCTAGGCTTATGGCCTTCAACTGATCCAGATCTTGCGATAACCTTGAACTATAAAGAAAAAATTGAAAAAATTAGGAAATTATTAAGCTGCTGGAAATACCGGAGGCTCACACTGCTAGGGAAAATTACCGTCAGTGCTAAAATCGCTAGCCGCATCACTGATCGTTTACCTACTTGCCTCGTTGCGCTCAAACCATTGTGCTCTAAAAATAATAAACGACATGTTTTATCAGTTCTTACGCAATAGAAAAGGCGACAAAATAAAGAGGAAAGTCATGATTAACGAACCCCGAAATGGCGGTCTAAAAATGATTGATCTCTTTTCTTTAAACAAATCTCTCAAAACAACGTGGGTAAAAAAGTACTTGGACACAACTAACAACGGGAAATGGAAACTCCTGTTTGATATGGAACTTAAGAACTATGGAGGCGAAAGTTTTTTCCACTGTAACCTAAATGTTAAGGATACAAAGGAAATGATCAGGGTCACCGATCCTTTCCTTAAGGAAATATTAGAATATTGGGCCGAAATAAACTTTGAGCGCCAAATATCTTCTGAAATCAGTTTTGGAGAACAGGCATTATGGTTCAATTCACTACTAAGAATAGAAAATAAGCCAATTTTCTTTAAGGATTGGTTTGAAAATGGGATAACTAAAGTAAAACACCTTCAAACAACATGAAACAATGGATTTCTGACTCTGAATGTTTTTTCGCAAAACATGACCTAAAAGTACGCCCTCTTGGTTTTTACGGTCTCTTGTCAGCTATAAAACCCCTTCGTAAAACGGTCTCCGGAACTGCCGAGCTTAGGGAACACAACTCGGAAACTTTTTGTGATAAGATTATGAAAAGTAAAAAGCCAGGTCCGTTAATTTACAAACAGATAGTCAATGCCAAAGGTATAATCCCAAGCAATAGCCAAAATAAATGGCTTCAGGACTGTAACTATATCGATGAAGGTAACAATTTTAACTGGGAACTTGCTTACCTCATGACACCAAGATGCACCAAAAGCACTAAACTGATCGAGTTCCAGTTTAAACTCTTGCATAGGCGTATACCAACCAATGACTTTTTATTTAAAATAGGAAGAAAAGAAAACGAACAATGCACGTTTTGCCATGGTTCCGCGGAGACATAATTCACCTATTTTGGTCATGTCATGTTACTTCCACCTTTTGGAAAAGAGTGACCGACTGGCTTCACGACAACCTCCTGTTAATTGACGAATACATTCTATTGAATATTATAGCGCTGGGCCTGAGGCCGGAATCTCATGCAAAATATGCGCTTCAATTAAACTATTGTTTCCTGTTAGCGCGTTATCATATATGGCAAGCCAAATTGGACGAAACGTCACCAAATTTTGCCTCCTTCTTACGTCTTGTCAAATCTAGACAAACAATAGAGACAAAAGCGGGAGACACCTCAAAATGGACTCCTTTGGTTGACTGCCTTTAATTTGTCTTTTTTCCTATTCCCCTGACAGACAATCTATTGGAAAATATGCGACAATTTTGTAATTATCGAAAAATTCTATGAGTGTATTACCAAATTGCTCCACTCTTAATTTTTTTTTGTGTGTGTGTGTAACGTGCTCTTGTAATTGGTTTGTACATGTAATTTGTTTCTGTCACATGGCTGTTACATTAAAAGTTCTAAAAATATATATATATATTCTGTCGATTCTTGCGGAGCGCAAAACACAGACATCAAGAAATTTAGCGGATAGATTTTCAATGTCTTCATAAATAAACCAGCGAGGCAAACTTAACTACATGCTACTTTGCGGGAAACTACAGACACTACAAAACAATGGAATCCAGGGGTCCGAATTTCCCTTGCTTCAACTTAAGGCACACAAATATAAAATTGGACAACGTCATACCTACAAATCGAGGAGAATTTCGGATCCTTGCGTCACCGTAATCCACACAACATTGCAAACATCATACTTAAAAATCGAGGACTCTTGCTTTAGTAAATCTCCAAAGATCTGTTTCTTGAAATACAACACTTCTAAATCCAGGGATCCAAAATTCGGACCCTAGTCTTAAAGAATCCGCAAAATATTGTATTCAAAAACGAGACAAATATAAATCTAGGGTCCGAATTGCTTGAACTATTTCGCCAAATTCTGTCAGTAAAAAAAAGCGCCACTTTAAAAGCTAGGTTTCGCAAATTCATTGCTTAGCCTAAAGCTTAAGCAACTATGAGATGGAACTCAAATCTTCAAGTAAATTTCTTAGCAAATAAGAAAAGGAATGGGGCTTCGCTTCGCTTTGGTTCAGTTGACTCTTCGGTCAAACTTGTTCTTGTTACACAATTGTCACTGAAAAATATCAGGCTGTAAATCACGGATGTATCAAAAGAGAACGCCAGTGGAAAGCTTGACAAACTTATATATATACCGGCTAATCTGATTACATTTTTAGCGGGTTTGAAAGACTTCAGCAGAAAGTTTGGATTGCCGGGCATTTAGTCTGTGTGAAACCGTGTCCGTGAGTAAGTCAACTCGCCAGAAAATTATCGGCTATCAGCAGAGCTGTATAAAATATTCTAGTGGAATAGTTGTAGAAGACGTCCTGTTTTGATCACTGCTCAAGGAGGCTCGCGACCTGAGTCGGCTCTCAGAGCGGCGGATATCGAACTTACTACGGTTATTAGCCGTTGCCAGGCCGTTACAAATGTAAACGTTCTAGATTCAGTGTGGTATGAATTTTCAAGGTCACTCTTATTGTCCTCATGTATTAGGCTTCATTCAGCAGAATGCAGTTAGCAATAGGAGTCTTTGAACATCACACAACAAATGCTTGATTTTGTGTTTTGCAATTGCGCCAAACTGATCCCTGTAGAAAAGTTAGTGTCAGTGGCACAGGTCGATATGAATCAACCGATAGAACCATAGAATCCGGAGGAAGACGAATGTATTTTAAAGTAGCTAAACGTCATTAAAACTGAACAGAAAAATACCAGAACGGATGATATGGTTCCCGATGGGATGGAAAATAGCTTTTTGCTTCTTTTCTTTAGAGCTTTTGGCTGTTTTTCGTTGAACGAGTTGGGGACCAGGTGTGGGATACCCAAACCAAAACGAGGGTTAATTTTTTGCGCATTTTCTGTGACTCCAAATTTCACATTCAGTTAGTTTCTTCACTTTGGGCAAAACAACTTCATCTTCTTTCGAATTTCTTCGTGTAAAGGGCATAAAAATCGGGAACTAGTTTAAAGATACTCCGGAAGGTGAATTTCCAAGTGCTAAAACGTAAGAGCAAAATAGTTTTCTTAGGAAAAGCTTAAAACTTGGATCCTGACTTGCATGGCGCTCGGATTGTGTGGTTGAAAAACAAAATGATTCAACGCTTCAAGGGCATTTCACTTTACTGCGGCATCTTCCAGCTCACCAAGAAAGGTCACTTAACAGTTCACCTTTCATTAATGGGAGGAACGTGTAGCTCAAACTTAGAGGAAGAAGTTCTTCCTTTGGGCAAACCGCTTGCTATTTTTGGACGGAGATTCGTGTTTTTACTAAAGTGGATACGTATTTTCAAGAACCTCTACATCACAGGTAAATCAAATAAATTGAAGCTTAACATTTGGTTAAGTCGTTTACTTTTCTTGGATCTGGAATGAAACTTGTATTTTTCTTTCGACTGGACATAAATAACCATCATCTCTACTCGTTTTGGACGCAAATAAGTAGAGTGAGTGTTTGTTTTGCTGTTTTGCTTCCAAGCGCTCGCGAACGAGTGTTTTTACTCCGCTTGGCTGACTGTTTTTCGACGTCTGTTCCTACAGCGTTAAGACATTTTTGCCCTTATCTTATTTACACGTCATCGTAATGACTCCTCGTAAAAAAGGATTAAAGCTCCCGCTAAATGATCAGACATTTTCATCCAACATCGTGTTTGTCAAACATAACGTTGGGTGGCTAAACGCACAAACAATGTTTGATCAAACACTAGACAGAGTGAGTACACAGAACGATTTTTTGCGTATCATCGCTGAAATTTCGACGTTATTTGGTTCACTTGGTTGCATGCTTTGTTGGTTGGGATGGCTAAATGATCAAACATTTGTTCGTAACGCGAAATGTTGGATGAAAATATTTCAGGGATCTAGATCAAACATGGAAAGCCATTTAAAAGCAATATTGAGAGATGTGGCTAAACGGTCAAACATGCTTGTCCAACACGACGTTGGATGAAATGTTTGATAGTTTTTTCTTTGTTAAAATTTTCATTCGTACAAACATACGCATCGTATATTGTTTTCTTGTAATGTTTAAATGTTTAGAAGTTTTTGCACCGCGGTCAATTCCTGTTGACTGCTCTAAACATAAAATATTGGCGCAAGGAAAGCCATGCGTAGTTGTTCAATAGACCTTTTTAGCTTTCCCATTGTAGACCACGTGATGTTACCCTAGAGAACTGTTTCTTTGAAATTTCGCCTTATTCACGTGCATATGTACGCATAATTTATGAAAAGACAAAAGGCAAATTCCCTTGGGAAGACCACGTGGTCTACATTGGGAAAACAAAATCGACAAGCTAAAAAGGTCTGCCCAGAACAAAAAAAATTATAATCGTGGAGCTCCGCTTTTAGGCTTGGCTAAATCTATATATTAATTATTAAATAGATTAAGGATACAACTGATGTTCACTTCATGCAGCGTCCATGAGGAGAATAAAGTGGTTCCTGTTCTTGATAGAGTGAGCATTCAAATAAGCTATTGAAGCGTTGGTGTTGCAGCGCTCATCAGAATTAGTCGTGACAGTCATTCAGTTCAACGTCGCCCGATAGCAGAATGCGTGCGATAGCGAATGACGTAGGTAATTCGAGTTGTAAGGCACTTTAGTAATCTCGTACCCAGATCTCTTATGGACGAAGCCGAAAGTGAGATCTGGTCAAGAAAGAAAATTCAATTTTTGTGTTTGGCTGTTTAAACTGGCCAGTGTCCAACCCCTTCTTTGAACAATTGCGCGGCCAGCTTGAAATTCTTCCAGGGAGGCTTTATATTTCCAGGACGATAAGAAAAATTTAAAGTTCCCTCTCCCCGGTAAATGAAGAGAGAGTCGGTCTATACAATCATTAACGAAGTTTTCCCTATTTTCTAAAGTTCTTCGACGGTTTTCAACCACAACTAGCTAACCATGCAGCAAACAAAGGCGGAAAATATAAATTCTAACTTGCAGACTTGTAGTGATGATACATCTGCCAATTGAAACCTCTCACGTCAAAAACACCCAAATAAAAGAAAAAAAGTTGCATAGTATGAACAGTATTTATTATTCTTTGTTACATACTGGTTTGAGCTGTAGTGACAACATTGATGAGTTCCATGAGAGCCGAACTGTAGCAAACAAAAGCTATCTCGAGTCACGAGTAAGTTGCTCAAGTCATTCAGAGAGCAATCCACGAAGCGGTGCGCTTGGTCGGCCACAACATAGACTACGCTTTTAGTAAAGATCTGATAACAACATTTCTGGGCTCTGTATTTTTTACAACTGACAAGCGCTTCTGGATGAGAAAACACGATGTTAACAAGCCCATGCACGAAGGCACATAAACGCATTTTCAACAGAATTACCTCAGTCGCACATTAATTCCTAAATGTTTGTTCGCCTCTAAACAGCTAACACAGATTATTTCTACTTATTGCCCTTGCTTCTTAATCTTATCAACTTGATTGATCATCAAAGTGCAGCAAAGTGGCAATGGCGACACAATAAATGCAATCGAGCAATAATTACCGTCAAAAAACAAGCTAGTTGAGGTTACATTCGGTAGGAGCTAGTGTATTGAAGACTTGCCATGGCGTCTCTATTTTTCTGCACAACCACTCAAGGCCTCCAGTTGTTTTTGTATTAAATTTCTGAGCGGAAACTTCGCGGCAGACCAACACTCTGTCAGATTCATCGCTCGATACGGCCGCCACTGTTTACTGTTGAGATTTATTTCAAGCATGCGCTCTTACATCGACTGTCACATTCCTGACAGGCGGTCACGTGCACAAATCGGATTTGACCAGATCTCGCCTTCGGCTTCGTCCATAAGAGATCTGGGTACGAGATTAGCACTTTAGCTTTGAAGAAACCTTTGAGAGTGAAGTTCGCGGTCCTTCGCAAATTGCAGCCTTGCTTCCAAGCACAGCAAATATTGGCTTTTGGTGATGAAAAATCGTGCCACCAGAACTTTGGCCGATCCAGTCATATCGAAATAACGATAGGGTAAATGTAAAATAAACCAGCGTGAAAGGTATAAACGACGAAAGGGCGGAGCGTGTTGATCGTCTTGCCACCGCCATCTTTGCACCACTCACCACGATCACGCGTTCTCATCCATAGTTTAGAGATATATTTTAAGCTAAGCGAATCTCTGAATATTTTTAAATGAAGATTACGAGATAAACTCTTACATGAATTTTTATCTTCATAATACAATATTGTCATATAATGTCATGTGATTCCTGGGTACCTTGATTTAATGCATTGTAATTTTAATGTAACTTATTTAGTAGTATTAGTATTGAAAAACCTCCTTGGGGAGTGCTAATAAAGTCTTTGCTGTACTCTATACTGATTTTATCTTGTAAAAAATGTTCAAAAAATGGCTGTTTTGTTTGCCAATGAATCACATTAAGATTCCATTCAACTGTGGCATCTTTTACAATCTAGCCGCTATGCCATTCAAACATTTTTCAAACATGTTCACATCCCAGCGCTATGAGAATTACAACTGGGAAGAGTTACTTCTTACTAGAGGGTTGAAATCCCTTTGTATTTTAACTTGACCTCCACTGGAGAAAAAATTCCGTCCGTGGAAGAAAAAGTTAAAAAAATAATAACCAGTGGCTTACAAGAAGTTAGGGGACAAGCATTAGCGACAGTGAGAGTGACAAGCCAGTTCCTTTTACAAACTAACAAAGCTATTTCTAATGATCCGATTCTGAAAGTGATGGGGAATACACTGCCATTGTGGGAGAAGCATGGTGTAGTGAAAGTGAAGTAATGCTGAGTGATTGTAAGAGTGTGGGTGAGAGTGATGAAACTGACAGTGGACTTGAACTATCACTGAAAAAGAAAAGGTGCAGCACTTGAAGTGGGCATACTAAAGCACGTGTTGCTCTAAACTGAACCTAGCTTTATCACCACTTCCATGACACCCATCATTTAAGCCTTTTGTTGCAACTACAAGTGAAACACGGAATTCAAAAACAAAACTAAGTTTTAAGAGATCAAGCGACTATTAAGTGAGTTCATTATCATTAATCAAAAGTGGATTGCCAAGAACATACACAGATTAGCAAAATACATTGCCAAACTTTTGGCAAAAGTTTCCACAGCCACCTAAGCAACTACTGCTGAACAATCGTCAACACCCCCAACCCAAACAAAAACAAACATCATAACCCCCCTCTACATAAATGATGAACCCTCCCATTCTCGTCCCGCTAATCTTTACTCCGCACTGCGCAGGCTTGACGAAACAAGTGACTCTTGAAAGATCAAACAGGTTTACGATTCTGATTGGCTTTCACAAACAATTCAAATAAATGGAAGTAAAACAAAACTCTAATGTGGCGCTGAACCCTAAGCATGCGCAGTTCAGCCAAAAGTCCGATGTTTTTGGACTTCCAAATCGGAACTTTCCAGGGTCGCTCGTTTCCCATCCACTGGTCAAGGCGAACAGAGACCCTGGGTACGAGGTTGCGAACCCTCCCTGTTGATCTTTTAGTTTTAGTCTATTTCGCTATTTTAGTCTATTTTTGAAAGGAGCTATAGATATTAATTAAATGTTCAGGGTACAAATTAGTTTTTACTATATCGTGCTCCTCTTCCTTCTGTTTTCGTGCACCTTGTGTTTAACCTAAAAGTAATTCTTTATGTCTGCTAAGCAGCAACAATATCGATAGTCGTAAAAGGAATACAACTTTCTTTAATTTTCCAGACATGTTTCGACGGTGCATCCGTCATCATCAGAATACAGTTTTTGAAATCGCCGTATTGCGTTTCCGGAATAGACCGAGAGTAATTAATGCATGTTTGTGATATCCGCTCCGGTTTTAATATAAATAAGGTAACTCGAAATAATGGATGGTATAAACTACAGCGTAAATAAAATTCAGAATCTTTGGCACCGACTGGACATAACAGGCAAGATTCTACGGCACAGCGCCTCTATTTAGTCTAGATATTTTTCGGAGAGGCCCTCCAAGGGGTAGAAACGACAGAGATATGGCTCAGAAAATAGGCAACAATTTTCTCCCAAACAACGAGAACCGAAAGAAACTGGCAGTTTGCGGCAAGGACAATTCACTTTCCATTCCTCTTGTTTTGTTTTTGTTTTGTTTTGTTTTGTTAGTTTGTTTGTTTTTTTCTCCGACAGTGACATTTGTCCCCGACCGAAACTAGCGCCGAGAGACAGAGTCGATTCTACCTTTTGCACAAGTTTTTTCCAACCTGTAACATTTATCTCTGTTGAGTGACAAGTTGGAGAATGGAACGGAACTACGGGAGCTGTAATGTCAAAAAATCACACTCACTTTCTGGAAAGGGAAAAATGGAAAAATTTAATATTTTCAAAAGCAAAACAAAAAAATGGATTTTATTAAATTTAACCACTTTTCTTAATTAATAAATTTTATCAATTTTCTTCTTAAACAGCAAAACAAAAATTAATGTTTAGATATATAAATTCAGAAAACTATTTAAAAGAGAAATTTCCATAAGTAAAACAAAAATTAATGTTTAAGTAGTAATAATTCAGAAAACTATTTAAAAGAGAAATTTCCATAAGTAAAACAAAAATTAAGTAAAAAGTAAAGGAGATAAAGTGCATTGACAACCCCCTAAAAAGCAGAAATTTGGTATGGAAAAATATAAGTAAAAAGTAAAAGAGGCGATACAAAGTGCATTGACACCCCCCTAAAAAGCAGAATTTTGGCATGGTTCAGTCGGTTTAATCGAAGTAAATGGTTAATTTTTTTATTATTTCTTGTTTTTTATTATTGATCTGTTCAAATGCTTGATCTTTAGATTTTTTACCATATCTAGCCATTGTTTTATATCTCATTCCGTCGATAATAGAATCGAAAAATAGATGTTTGTTTTTCGTGTCGTCTTTGATGGTTAATTTCTTTTCCAGTTTAGCTATTCTTTCTCTTAGTTGATCTTTATTTTCTATTTTAACTTGATACTCAACTTTTTTGACCTTTTTCAATGGATTACACTTTATGTTTAATAACTTTTTACCATATATATTGGAATATTCTTCGATGTATCCATTTTCAACTTTTTCGAGACTTTTCTTATCATTGCTCGGTGCATTTATGATTAATTCTATTTTTGGTGTTTTATCCTTATTTTTATACACTTGGCTGTTTTTGTTCGTCAAATACCATTTAAGGCGTGTTTCTATGTCTTCACAAGTTGATCCTACATATACTTTTTTGTCGCTAAACGTTACTTTATAGATTTTCCCGTTAGAGTATAAGCTGTTTAATTTAGCATTAGTTAATTCTAATACAGGTGATCTTCGGTTGAAGTATTTATTGTTTAATTCTTTGTTGTTGATAAGGATGTACTCAAATTTAGTTGTTCGTGACATTGCGGTGTACAATTGTTTCTTATCCATTCGGTTAACGTCGTGAATATTATAGTGTTCGTTAATATCACAGCCTTGATACTTGTACACAGTTACACAGAAGCTTGGGATGAAAGACTCGGAGAACTCATTTTGTTCAAACCATTCGTTATTTATTTTAAACTGGCCATTTGATATGTCTTCTATTATGAATTCCATCGTATTAAATATTTGTTTGTCCTTGATGTTTTGTGTTGCGAGAACTGGCATACCAATACATACTCGGTAGTTCTCTTTCTTGTTATTGTATTTGAAATCGACTGTAATATATCTTTTGTCTTTGACGAATCTCTCGCAGCATTCTGTATCAACCTTTATCCTGGTTGAGTTTAAGTAGCATATGTTTTTATAAAGTTTATTATCGATTTGTTGGAAGTATGCCGAGATTTTACCATAATTAAGGAATTTGTCTAACATCTTATGTGTCTGTTTGTCGTATCTACAAGATTTTTCAATATATTGGAGAGCTTGTATGTTGGGGCACATTTCTCTTACAGTTTTAGATTCAAGATAATTATGGTGTATTTGACTACCGGGCTCAACAGGTTCACATTGATTAGGATCTCCAAACATGTATACCTTATTGTTAAACATTGTAAAGGCCTCGTAAATCTTAGTCATCCACTTATTAGGTACCATACTGAATTCTTCAATGAATAACGTTCTATTTTCGAGACTATAGATATCTCTACCATTCCATTCACAAAAGTAAGAATCAAATGTATGACATATTTTGTATACATAGTCTTTTTCAACTCCTTTCCCAATCAACCTACTTTTAACGTTTTCAATAGCCTTGTTAGTAAATGACAGCACGAGTGGATTGGTAGCCTCCTTGACCATTTGACAGAGCTTAGTTGTTTTACCACTACCAGCCTGACCATTAAAAATACACCCTTTACCGCCTTCAACCTTATAACTATCGTAATCAAAGTTCTCTCTATAGTGCTTCTCAAAGTACGATAATTTAGAGTCTGTGACATATGCCCTGCCTATCTTTTTGGTACTAAATTTAACGTCCTTTTTGTTCTTAAACGATATTTTAGGGTTTGTTATATATATACCATCAGTGTTGTAACCAAATAGGACACTTTCTTCACCATGACACGCTTCTATTAGCTGAAGACACTTTAATATAGCCTCAGACACAACAAATCGGTTAATACTGGTGTTATCTGAGAAGATACGCTTACAAGTTTGTTCCCTGATTTAAAATAAATTGTTGTAGTGGTCAATTGTAACATTTCTATTATCAGCCATTGCTCTGGTCCAACAACACATTGCAGTATCGTAATCTGTGCAAGTGAACCCATTATTTGTTTTATTGTATTTTCTACCAAGTTCACCGATAAAACTGTTGGCAAGCTTTTTAGCTTCACGCTCTGGGAATTTGTCGAAGATATACTTTATGAAACTCTTAAACGTATCAGGTTTGAGTGCCCTTTTAGTTATTATTTTGTATTTGATTTGCGATAATGGCATGTTCAAAGTGTCTACGAGATATGATATTAAGTGATGGTTCGCATAAAAACTATAGAAATACCGGCAACGCAGCGGGAACTCATCCGGTGGATGTTTCCAATTAACTAATTAAAATACGGCTTCGTGATTGGTTGAAAAACTAAAATATCGAAAAAATGGTAATAAAATATTCAAAAACCCCGCTTTTCTGTTCCATATTTGGAATATAGCTATTGTTCTACATGTCTTGTTCATTTCAAGACAAATGTACGTGGGGAACCATGGTAACGACCGGTTCCGTAAAATTCCGCCATCTTGGATTGTTGTCATTAGCCGACAGAAGTTGTCAATATATGTCTAGTTTTTTGGGTGATTTCGCTTCTTTTTCAAACATCTATATATCCTTGATGTATTCTGTCTTTCGTGGCTGTTTGTCGCTGTCCTTTCCATTCTGAGTGGGGATTCGGTGATCCACACGGGTCAACGATAAAATTGAAGATCGCAAACAAAATCCATACCAGCTTCTGCGGCAGACAAGAAGCATAACGATTATCGTAAGAGGAAAATCTGTGTTGCTTGCGCTAGCAGACTTGAAAATGAAGGACCAAGTGAAAAAAGACTTCAAGTGGAGGTAAGCCGATCTAGATTATGTTTGGAGTACTAGAATTTTGTCCAGAGACATCGCAAAGATATCTTCTGTTGCCTCATGATCACACCTTTAGGAGTTATCTCCCGGGAGTTATCTTGTGATCTCCCGCTATTCAACTTTCTGTTTTGCTCAAACGTTCGGATTTTTAGAGCGCTTGTAAAGGTAACGCTCTCTGCAATTATTTTTTTCAGTTAAAACTTTGAGATCTATGACATTTCCGCCATTCCTTTAGGGATTACATGCAGTTTTCTTGCACATGTAAGCTTAAAATTACATTTTACACGGTAGCGTCTAGAAAGAGATTATTACGACTGGAAGGCCACACATTTAGTTTACGTTTCCCCAGATAATAAGGAAATTGGTTGTGGAAGGAATTTGTTGGATATCTGCACTGCATTTGTCATGATAACTGAAAATGTCAAGTTTCGAATCTTATCATTACCTATGTACATGTTTTTCAGTTCTTTAGTTCTTTATTTTTCCAATAAATGTTATTTACAAGCTGGACATGCCCACAGGGCAGGGCTAGCGGGAATTGGTATCAATGAAAATTATTTTACTTTTCTGTAGGATGATTGACCTTTTATTCGGGTTGTTTTGCTTGTTCGACAGGAAAGCAATACTGAGGAGTTAAAGATACATGCACAGACACTGGCCTCTTTACAAGCCCAGAGATCCCCACCAAGACCTTTGAGCCATGTTTCAATTCTATTGCTGTCCAGATACCTGAGCTTCCCATGATGCCCTATGCTTCTTTACAAGATTGTAGGCAGCGCTTCTATAGACAGCAGATAACTTATATGTTCAGTAATGCTGTCTCTAAGAATGCTGGTCCCTCAAAGGAAGAAATGATGTCATTTTTACGAGACATTTTCCATTCAGCCACGTGGAAGTCAAAGTTTGGTGATCTGAATGATTTACGGCATTCGCACAGGTGACAAGATCCTAGACGCTTTGGTGAGAGATTACAATCTTACCAAGATAAAGAGTCGTCCAAGCAAATGAGGCAAAAGAAAAACACTCTGAAAGAAAAGATAAAAATTGGAGACTCGCTGAAGAGCAGCAGCATCCCAACTGGCCAATCAGGTTCCAAGAAGAGCAGAGTATAAGCAGCACAAGCTGTGACCAGAGTACAGTCCTACCCAGACGAATGGAGAAGATTGCTGTCTATTGTTGCTAGTGATTTTTCCTATGCATATTTGCAAGAGAAGTTTGGATGTTCATCTAACACGATTACAGCAGCAAAAGTTCGTGCAATTTTATTTGGCCATGGAGGCATTCCACCAGGCAATTTAAAGTTTACACGTGGAAATTCTAGGTGTAAATATTCAGTGCTTTAGCTTGTCAACACGGAAAATGGACAAATCACAAAATGTACTAATATCAACTGGAAATCTCAAAAAGAAAAGAAAAAGTGTGTTGATTAAGCTGATGGCCTATAATTTCTGAAAACTTCCAAATGGAATGGTATGTACCATTTCATTTTTCAACCAGAATTTCCAGGTATTCCGTGTAAATGGTAAGAACCCCTGATCTCCAATTTTATTGATGGTAATGGAATGAGATTGTCAAAATACAGTATTTTTGCTCTTCCTAGTTTGACAACATGCAGCTGTAGCTTTTAATTTCTTTGTCTTGAATTAGTGAAGAGGACACATTTAATCCTTTGATTCCCAGGAGTGATCAGTGTATAAATTCGCCTCATACAGTAGTAGACTGGTGATGAGAATTTATAAATTATTATTAAGAGATGTTGTCTTAATATACTTTTAGACCACATTCTCTGAAATAGTTTACAAAGAAATGTATGATCTTCAGATAGGGTAATTGACTTTCAGATCTTGGGATTGAAAGGGTGTGACGTCAACCCAGTAGCTCCATGACAAACAAACAACTAAAACTATAAGCGATTCATTGCAAAATCCTGAGGTCTTCACGATTCTGCCTGAAAATGTCTGAAAGTCAGTTTGACTCCGAGACAAGTGCTTAATCTGATGATGAGAGAGGATGAGATACTGGGTTGATGTTACAAGTTATTTAGTTCCCAGTTTTTCGATTGCTCGTTTTTGAATTCAAAATGGCAGAAAATGAGCCGTTTTAGGGGATTTTGTCCTCTGATACAAAAAAGCAAAGGACAGAATACGATTTGTTTCTTCACATAATGTCTTTGGTAGACTTAAATTATTGCAATTTATTGTCACTGGGTGGGTGATAGGCACTTTAAATTTTGGGGACTATTTATTGAATGTGCTTATTTCGGAAATTGCCTGATTTGAGGAAATGTGGTACCTCTGTCAGTGAATTTTTAATTTTTGCTAAATTTTAGGTAACATCATAATCATATTCAAAACATGTGTTCTACTTTCAAAAGTACTTGTGATGTTACCTCAGCCATGTTGGAGCTTCCTACTTCTCAGGAAGTTTACTCTACTTCCACTCAAATATTGTATATAGTCTTACATGCCAGCATAGGGCCCTATAGCATCATGTGCAGGGTTGTAACTCTTAGTTTATATTTATAATGGTTGCTGCACTGCATTTTTCATTAGCTCGCAAGAAAAGTTTTTTTTTTTCAGCTCAGGTGCAGTGATCATAGTCTTGTAAAAATGTGAATTGCTGGAGACTTTGTTTTATTCAAGATTGAAAAGGAACAGTCATGTATTTCTGGTTCGGTTATAATCTTTTATTATAAAAATTATTCAATTCAATTACATCGCTAGATAAACTCCAAACTACTACGAATACACTTCAATCATGCTTTTTATTATTGCACTCCCTTCAACGAGGTTCCTTGCATTCAAAAATCTGCAATATGAACAGAAACGAAATAGGGACAATCTTAAAAATATTGCTAACGTCCATGATAATGTGTCATTACAATTATTACAGAAAAAAATACAGAAGCTTCAAACGTCCCTTTGTTGTCTTGTTACATATTACGAAGGTGAGATAAAAATGTGAGAAATCACAAATAAAAAAATAAATAGAACCCCTGTTCATAAGTCAATGAACCCCGCACCAATTAGGAAGTGCGATAAAGTAGTTCGATAGAAATCTGCAAGAGAAAAGTACCGAAGGTATGAGCAGTTTGTTCTCGCCGGGAAGCCGTGAAGATGGAAGTTCCCGATGTGGTTTTGTGCCATGTTTTCAACTTTCTTGAGACCAAAGATCCACTTAGTATCTGCAGAGTCTGCTTCAAGTAGTGGGAATTGATTTTCAAAGGACCATTTCTCAGCAATGCACAACTATTAGAAATTGATCTTACTGGAACAAGAGACCTGTATCGTTTCGTCCCTCTGAAGCTGTTCGCGAGTTTGACGCCCTTAAGCTTATCATCAACGGCTATTACTAATCGTCATTTTCAACAAATTATCTATAAAGCCAGTTATTTGGAGTACTTAGCCATCTCCGATTGCTCTTTGCTTGATCAGTGCTCCATTTTTCACGGAAAAAAATATCCTGGGTCGACTGGAATACGTAGACATTTCGGGTAATTGCGGCAAGTTTACGATTTTGGCACTGGCATGTCTATGTACTTGTGTAAATATTACTACTATTGTTGCACATGGATATAACTTTTCCTCAGATGAGTTGTTGTTTCTTACAAAAACGCTCGACTCTGTGCTGAGCGGTACTCTGGAGCTGGAGACAGAAGATGGATTCAACGCCTTGTCCGTGTTTCGAACATTTGAAGAGGACTTGTATGAAGATTTTCTTAAAATAAGTTTTGCTTTTATTGTAGATATTGGGGAAATATTTTTTCGAATTGTTTCCTTGATTGTCCGAGTCCATCGTAACCGTTTGCGACGGCCTTGTGGTCGAAGCGCATCACAAACTTGAGAATCTCGCGGAGTTGAAGCTGCCATGTTGTATTGACATGAAAGATGAAATGTTTTGTTTGAGCATGATAAAGATAGGTGATACAGGAAAATCAAACTCATGGTGCTATGTAACATTCGAAAACTTGTGATGTTTCTGTTGCGGTTGTGAGCGCAAATAAACACAGGATTACATGACTTTTCTGTAAATAATTTATAATCTGTCAAAATCTTGACGAAACAAAGGTAAAATATCGCTCTCAAGACTGTCATCAAGCAAAAAGTGCATTTCCCCACGTACGATTTTTTATCATTTTTGTATGTATGATAGTTATTAAAACATAAATACAATATCCGAATTTCAGCGGATTTACTCCACTCTTAACATCGAAAATTTCCTTCAAACCATTTGAATTTCGCGCCAAATAGCGTTTCACCCAATGAAAATACTCCACTGGAGCTTATTAACACCTTGACGCACCACGGGGAAATAACGGCTCTCATTGCCGCGGCCCATTGTTCTTTACTATAGGTCTTACACGAACCATTACTTAAATTACTGGAATAAAATCCTGCCTCTATTTGTAATGGTGAGCCATAATTGTAAAGAATTGTTTCGTTAATGTAGAATTCTCCACATTGTCTAAGATCGCTTTTACAATTAAACGGCTCAATGACATCATGAATGGTATAAATTGGTATTGGTGATACATTGTTTAATAAAATATTTGGATATGATTTGGATATGTCAATACTCACAGCATCGTCAGGTACATCATCTGTAGTACACCACTGCAATGCTCTGGGGTAATAATCATCTAACATCTCTCTTGTGTTGACATTGTAGGTGGATTCGGGTAAATATCCACACATTTGTTTAAACAATGCTGAGCTAATGCTTGTGAATGATTGATTAGTCCATTTGAAGTCATGAGTTTTATATATGTCAAACAGTTTATCACAAATTGATTTTCTGATGTCGTACTCTTGGTTCAAAAGGTACATGTTCTTCTTGTGATCTATGAACCCATCCAAGACGCCGTTGTTATTCCAATGCAGATACGCGATGTATAATTTAGATGAATTAATGTAAACATCAAATGCTTGTGTCATTTTCACTTCTTCGGGTAGGATGATAATGTTATTCTCCTTGTCAAGATCGTATAAATCGTTTAGTTTTTCGACTCTATGTACAAGTTCGTGTCTCCTAGTCCATTTTATATCAGACATGTATTTTAACAGGTTATAACACCCTCCTTGGTTAGCTTTAGAAGCAACTATTTTTAGTTTTTCGTCAGTAATAGGAAAGCAATGGTGATCCTTGACTAAATAGACTAATGAAACATCTGTTTGTGTATTAGAATTTGTGAAAGTCAAGAACTTCCTATATGTGCTATCGAAAGCATGGATTGATAAGTTTGTATGACAATTTTTAGCCCAGTTAATTAGCTCATCTGTACTAATCATGTCACCTTCTGGTACGTAATCGTATATCTCATTTTTCAACTTATCATAAGTATATGTCTTAAAACCTTTCTTACCTTTAACCTGGTCCCATACATAATCAACGACACAAGTGTTTTCACCATGTGATTTTATCGGTTTCTGTTTGTTGAATAAATATGATTCTAGTTTTAAACTACCCATAGAGTGATTCATGAAAAATTTTTTGTTGTGTGTGATAATCTTACAACCTATTTTCCTAATTACCTGGGCTGATAAAAATGTGAAACTGTTGACCAACAGTGTGTAAACCATGAATTTGTAATGTCATCTTTGCTCAATTTAGGCACATCCATGTTGAACGGTCCATGTGTTTCATAAGACATTTTCGTATCCATTTCATCCATAATATCAACAGATATTGTAATCGATATTCTTTCCCGTTCCCCTCTAATGCTGTCAAGTCTCTTTTCAAATAGTTCCAGGAATGTTGAACCCTTTTTTCTCATGGACTTGGATAGTCTTGCTTCATCCTTTCTAAATTTGTTTAATGACACCGCCACCTTTGGATAGACAATAACATCCACTTTTGATTTAGTCATTGTCTTGTATTTTTCTGTTTTTTTTTTTTGATTTAGTCATTGTCTTGTATTTTCTTGTAATATCATCATCTGCTATTCTTAAACGTTTATTTAATTTATTGACCTTATTCATCCTTTTCTCAAACGGGTCAACGGGAAAGGGGTCATCATCAAATAAATTATCATGATTATACCCCCTCTTTGGTTTCTGTGGTTTCTGTGGTTTCTGTTGCTTCAATAGCAAATTGATTAGTTTAGATTTGCTCAGTTTTTTGAGACTCTTCTTATCCATACTACTATTGGATGAGATATTTTTTTTCCATTTATAATACAATATAATACTATATCTTTATATGTAAAAATTTTATTTAAGCTTGATGTGCGTTTAAATTTAGGTCAACCAAATAATAGTTCCTTTGAACTGTATTTTAATAATAAGAATTCAAGTGAACCAAATACTGGCTCCTTTGAATTGTATTTTAATAATAGTTATAATCGTTTATATCGTCTTCTAAACCTTTATCATCAATATACTCGATGGTATCTGAAATATCTGAATTAGTATGCCATAGCGTTGTTAATATTCTATTTATACCAGCTCCAGTCTTTTTCATGATAGAATATACGTCTTTGTCATCAATACCCTCTAACTGCAAATCTTTTATGTTTTGATTTAATTGGTGCATATTTGTTTTCATGTGATTCCATTTCCCAGCGAGTGTGTAGTTTCGTTCTGTATGACAAACATCACACACCCATTCTTTATTTAACATGTATTTTGTTCTGTTTTTTCTTTTTACTTCAGCAGGTTTTCTTGGTCTACCTCGACCTCTTTTAACATTTTGATTTTCCATTTATAATACAATATAATACTATATCTTTAAAATACTTTCATCCATTTTATAGTGCGTTTAAATACGCTTCTCTTCTTGATATGTATAATTTGCTTTCTTCCATGTGTTTTGTTATTTCATAAATTAAATCTTCAAAGCAATTGCTCATAATGTACTTACACTTATTTTTTTCATACATTTGCTTCATAATTGTTTGTTTATCCGACACTCGGTACACACCTGTTGGACTTTTAAATTCAAGACACAGAGCGCTGTATTTTCTAGTTGGATTCATCAACATCAAATCACATTGTCCTGGCATATATCCTTTGTTAAAACTTTTGATTCTCATATTTGAGCTTATTTGATTTTCACCGAGACCAGCAATCATCAATGCATCATCATATTTTTTTCTGATGAATGAAACAATCTTGTAGTGCAAATCATTTTCATTTTCAATTAATAGCATATTATTGTTTCTGTCGTTGAACTGCTTGTAATATCCCTGTTTTCTGATTGATGGTAATACTTTTGATGTAACCCAATGTTTGAATTTTACAGCTTCTTGTTTTTTAGAAGATAATATTAGTGAATAAAATCCTGATTCGTTTATAAAAAAAAACATTTGAAAGTTTTTTCAATGGTCTCAGCACGAGGTACTGTTTTGTTACATCGTGAATTTATGATTATTTTGTGGTCTCTTAAGATTTTATCATCAGATACAACATGATCTTTGATAGCTTTTTGTGGATTTTTATATTCAAGAATAGTAGCTATGTCTCTAGCTCTGAACCATATATCATTTTTATCATCAAGATAACAATCTATTGACACATCTAATTCTTTATTATCGTAGGAATATTTTTGCATTTGTATGTTATATTATAATAATTTATTTTTTTAATTGATTTTCAACCTATGTTTTAAGTGTAGACAGGAACAATAAAATTCTTGGCTACCATTAATAGCAAATAACAGTATGTGCAACTGTACCTTCTGTTATATATATGTTAGACAATTTTCACATATCTTTTAAATCCTTCATTGGTATCCAGCTGTTAAATTCATCACTATAACCCTTCCACTTCACTAAAGCTTGCTTCTTTTTATAATCCCTCCGAATGACCTTATCAATTCTGAATACCTCTTGTCTGGCTTTTAATAATTCAGGTTCATAAAAACTCCCTTCAATATCTTCACCTCTAAGATCCTTTATTTTGTATGTTATTGGATTAGTGTATTGGATCTTATCAACTGTAAACACTTCTTCTGTCCAATTTGGTGTGTAACCCTTGTCAAACACATTCCGTTTATACTTAGATATTCGGACCTTATCACCTATTTTAAATTTTGGTTTCTGTTTTAATGTTTCTATATCACCATACAAATTGAAGTAAACAGTTCCTTCATTCTTTTTCTTTGAAGCCTCTGTGGGTGTCATCTTTGTACTTGAATGTTTTGTGTTATTGTATTCTTTCACTAATTTTGGTAACATGTCTAAATACTGTGTATTGCCTTGAACAGTGAATTGCTTCCACATTTTGGATTTAATTGTCCTATTCCATCTTTCAACTACTGATGACTTCTCTTCATTTTCAGTAGAGTACATATGTATCCCATTTTTCTCTAACAAGTTTTTCAAGTGTTTGTTGTAAAACTCTTTACCTTTATCAACCCATAGATATTGTGGTGTTCTATCTCTGAATATTGTTTGAAATGCTTCAGTTACAGTTTCACCCTTTTTATCCTTCAGAGGAACAATCCAACCATATTTACTGAAAACATCAATAACCATCAAAAGATATTTATAACCTTTATTCCATTTGCTGAATTTTTGCATTTCAACAAGATCAGCAGCCCATATTTCATCAATTTTATTTACAATCACACGCCGTCGAGTAAAATTGCGTTTTATGGGTTTATGTAATTCATCAGCTAATTTTTCTTGCCAGTTTTCTTCACTCGACGGCTTTTTCCGTTTTTTGGAACACCTAAACCTAGTTTCTGTTTTTTATCAATTAAGAATCTAGCTGTTTGACCCCATTTTGGCATTTCACCATAGGGTATTTGGTCAAGAGATTGTACCATTGTTCTATCACATTCACCTTTATTTTTCCCATGTCATAACAAATATCATGGTAAGCTGCTATTTCATCCACTTTATTATAAGGTTGGACATTCCATTTCAAAACCTCACCAGTTGATGGATCATATTCCAACTGTTCATGCAATGGGTTGTAAGGTCCCATGTACTTATACTTTCTAGGTGTCCATCCAGCTTTAGGTTTAGGAAGCTTGCCAATAACACCACCACTTGTATAATCCAATCCTTTAATATCGGTTTTGTAACGAATGTTTGGTCGCACTTTTGTTGAGAGTTGATTTAAAGCTTCTGTCCCAACCTTTTGTAAAATGGGAGTTGCTTTTTTATGCCATAGTCAATCGCACGCCGCTGAAGTTTTGGATTTCTCATTGCTTCAGAAGCATAATATCTCCCCATTTCAACACCCTTCTTCGCTAAATAAGGGACTCCATGTTCCAAGAATCCTGTTAGTGCCATATCTGCGGCTGAATCTAGTATGCCCGCCCCTTTCGACGGGCTATTCAGTTTCCCTGTTTCTTGACAAATTTAGTCTTTGTTATCCCACACTCAGCACAAGTGCATTTCATCATAGTTCGACCGTTTTTGGCTTTCACATATCTTTCACTTCCAGGTACGCATTCAGTGACTTTCTTCTGTTTGACACAATATGATCTCATATATTATTGGTTTAGATATTTTTGAAGTAGTCTATGATGAATCTGTGATTGACACTCGCATCTGTTGAACTGAATTTGGAATTGTGTATTGTATCAAGAATCGATCTGCCTTTTTGTCTCTCAAGAAGATAGTACAAACACCAATATCCACACAATACTGAATCCCTTTCTTGTATCTCATCACCAGAGTATTCAAGTTGTTTCCCACTCGTAGCCATATATATTTGAACTTCTGTTGGCATCATCAATCCAAATGAATCGAATTATTCGCAGTATGTGTCCATATTCCGATAACATACCCAGTGAGTACCAGGTCCAATCTGTGTGTCAAGATTTACTATTCCACATTCTTCATTCTTGATTTGTTTCGGAAGATTATCCCGACTGAAAACTCCTCTAAAATGTTATATTCCAAGTTGTTTCACCCAATTTAACAAGTCAAAGTTTGATAAGGGTTTATTCACGAATTTTAGAGTATTGTTCCAAGTATGGGGATTGAATTGAATGGGCTGTCTTTTCCCAGTAGAAGTCCTTTTCCTTTGGTTTTTTTTGCCTTTCTTTTTTTTTTCATCCCATAACCAATTGTGTCACCCTAATTACCAACAACTGGAGGTGATCTCCATGGCATCATAACATGTTTTCCACCACTTGTTTTTGTGGGTATTGCAATATCATCTGGAATATGGACAGGCAATGACCGTCTTGGGCGTCTGGGTTCAACATGCATACCTTTTCCAGTCAAGGCTTTCACAAGCAGAGGAATTCCAATTGATGCTAATAGTGTTCCAAGAAAACCACCAGACTGAGTTTTTGTGGGTTTAATAACGAGATCTCCACCAGACTGCATTTTTTGAATAAGATCAGCCATTTGTCTTGGATTCAACAAATTTCCTACATTCAATAGTTGGGGTAAGTTTTTAAAAGGAATCATAAATCCCCCTTTTTGTCCCTTTCCAAATATTTTGTCAACACCAATACCTGCCAATGAAGACAGAGCACCTGTAGCCAATGCTGGGACTGCTTTAGATGCCACTCTTGCTGCCAATGGCAATAGAGCTGATAAAAGAGAACCCCCAACAGCCTTTCTTATTTGACTTTTTGATATTTTGATGTCTGAACCTTTTCCCAACCTTTTTGATTTCATCAGTTTGTTAATTTGAGTCTTTGTTAACATTAATTGATCATTTCCAGACAATTCACCATGCGATAACCTCAATGTTACAGCTGAATTTGTTTTGTAAGCTTTTGCAAGCTTATCTTTCTGACCCTGTGAAAGTCTTACTCCTTAAGAATGATAAGTAGTCATATAATATATGGTTATACTAAATTGTATTTAATTTAATATAAAAATTGATTTAATTTATTTAATTATTTATTTAATTAATTATTTAATTATTCAAATTACTAAATTACATGGATCTCAAAACAAGTTTTCCATCAGTCTTTCTCATTTCAACATCCTGTTCATAGAGGACTAGTGCATACACACTGTAATCTGCATTTGTTGCACCACTCAAAGTGTATTTGAAAGTCAGTTTGGTCATCCCTTCTTTTATATCCTGTTTTTGTTTCGTCAAATCAAAATAAATGAAAGGGAATATGGTGCTAAAGTTCTCTCTGTTAAGCAGGGTGCTATCACTGTAGTCATTAACAGCATGAACGTATTTCAAAACATCTCTGAATACTCTTGTTGGCTCTGTTGATGGTTTATAATGTACCTCTGGATAATCATTTCCATTGCCAACCTCAAGATAACAATCCGTCAATTTTCGGTTATTTGCAACAGAGAATGTATTATAGAGAAATTTATTTTCAGTCTGATCCTCATCACTTGCATCATTGATAATGAAAACAAAAACGTGTCTTGGTTTATTTATTCCGGTTGTAATACGGAAATTGGCTATCTGCTGTCTTGTTGAATTACCTCTCTCAACCATTTCTCTCAGATAAGTCCATTTTCTGTTGTCAAGATATTTGCTCATGTATAGTGACTTTCCCACTGAATTGAAAGTAATACGAGGAACAAGTAGCTGAAATTTGGTGACTACAACACGACATTCATCAGCAGCCTGCCAAACTAGATTAGCATCACTTTCAAGTGTCACATTAATCTCCGTTTTCGAGTTAGGTGAAATTTCATCATATTGGCCCTTTAAATAACCCATTTTATTAAAAGCTACCTCTGCATTTACTTTTCCATTTGCACCATTCAACGGCTTCTTTCTTGATGCAAATCCTTTGTTATAATTAGCTTGAGCCACTCTGTCTTCAGCATGTCTGTTGGTGTCAAGATAGAAGAACTCATTTGTTCCTTGACTTGAAGCATAACCTTGTGAATACTCAAGCAATGATTTAATATTTACAGCTTGGTTAACATCCCTACATTCATAAACATCAACACCATTCACTTTCACAGATATTGTTTTAATCAGAGAATAAGCTGAATTCACAATACCGTTTAGATCGCCAGCAGCAATAGCAGCTCCATCTGCAACCTTCTTTACAATGAAATCAAGATTAAAACGAGCATTGTACCAATCAAATGGTGTTGTCTCTCCACTGTTATCAGCAACAAAACGATAACCTGTTTTCTTCTGATGAGCATTGTTTGTAATTGCGGTGATTAATGGTGTCTCAAGTTCGAACACAACATCTTCATAACGTTCGATATATTTCGATTCTCTATAATTAGACATATATTATTGGTTTAGATAAAAGTTGTTTTTTCCTAGGTCTGCCTCTCTTTCTTTTGATCTCACCCCCACTAATGCTCTCACTTTTACTCCCACTCTTTCTCCTTTTCAAAAGTTCTATTATTTTATCACCACCTTTTTTACCTGCATATTCACCAATTGTTGAGGCTGCCTTTTCAGCTGCTTTTTTTCCAGCTGTTTTCATAACGTCAGTCATAACACCTTCACCATGTTGTTCATATTGTTTGAACTCAAATCGCTTCATATACAATTAGGTTTTATAATTCAGTCCCTCTCAAGAATATCTCAATATACCAATCTATCCCATTTAAATCAACTGGAGCTCCGGAAGCATCTGTGACGTAAAAGCGAATTGTACTGATTGTGTGTGTTGATACAGGATTCCATGAAAGAAAAAGAGGTTTATGATTGAAAGGTAAACTTCTGATGAGATCAGTGACTGGAATGACTTCAATTGTAGATGTACTATTTCCATCTACTATGCTGTCTGTCACCTTATCACAATTGATATAGATTTCATCTACTCCACGTGTTATATCAGGGAGATGTGTTCCATAATCTGAGGTTGTAATTAATTTTGAATCGAACCCGATAAGTTTTCTGAAATCATTATCTCTCAGATCCACTTGATAGTTTTCTGCAAGTTCTAAATATGTGCGGTATGTTGATAAAGTGAAAAATATATTGATACCATACTTGTATTTTGTTTCATCTGTTTCAGATGGATTCAGTATATGGCTGTTTTTCTTCAAAATTCCATGAATGTAACTGCCGATTTCGTCATACGAATACATTCCATCAACAAAAGTTATTGTTGTCCAATTAGCACCACTATCAATGCTGTATTTAAATTTATTATTCCCGTAAGATTCTCTGATGTTGTACCAACTATATATCATATTGATACTCTTCACAGCCATTTCATATTTCAAATCATTTGACAATACAATAGGAGTATTAAACCTTTTTTCAAAATCATGACTCTCACTGACTCCAATTTTATCTCTGTTCTTGCTGTTGAATCGTAGTGATATTTCTGTCATATACTATTAGATTAGATATTTGGTGATTATTTTATTGAGCTCATTGTTTGAAACAATACCCAGTCTGCTTAATGTGTGCAATATATTTGTGAACTCATTTCTGACACCTGTACTATTGTTACCAGCAAAAATAGACCCACCAAGTAACTGTAGTCGTGAAAGCAAGTCATTATAATTATTGTAATGAAAAACACCCGCTCCAATTTGTCTTTTCTTTCTGATGCCTTCACCTTTTATGTATTTTAAAGAACTAAGTACATCTTTAATCGATTCTCTGTATTTCTTCAAAGTTATTAACTCTCGATCATGACATTGTCTTTCTTCTAGTGTTTTCGAATGTCTTTTTAGCCTTCCAATATCTTTAGAGATTTTTTCATTTTTTCCCCTTTCTTCTGGAAGTCTTTGTGGGCTGACTTGAGTAAATTCGCTTGGTTTCAAAAGATTGTATTGTTTTAATATAATTTTGTCATCTTTATTGAAAATGTTATCGATATTTAATATGGAGGGTTCCTTATCTTTCTCTTCTTTTGGTGCTTCAGTGGCTTTAGGAAGTTCCGTATCCATTATAATTGCTCTTTGATTTGCTTCCATTAAATCTTCAATTCCACTTGTCAAGGCTTTTTGATTTTTTCTCAACTGTTCAATGACTTCATCCTGTTTCTTGTCAACACTTTCTTTCACACTCTTCTGAACATAAATAGAAGGTTTTAGTAATTGAAATGTTGTATCATATGCATCTTGTTTTGCATGTTCAAAAGTCTTGATAGCGTCACGAACTTCTCTAGTTTTATTTCCAGCTTCAACTCCACTTTTAAGAAGCCTTTTCATTCGTTCAATATCCATATACAATTATATTAGACTAATCTAAACTATTTACATATGGAAATTCCAAATTATGACATAATTCAGGATTCAAACAAGTCTTTTAGACAGTTGTATCCGTATATGCCAAAAGATACATTCAGAATGTTATTGGCTGGAAATTCTGGATCTGGAAAGACAACACTGTTTATGCACTTGATTATGGAACCATTGGTCTATTATGATCAGATCCATCTGTATGCTAAAAATCTGGATCAAGACAAGTATAAACATTTGCAGCAGGTAATGGATGCAATAAGCAAACAAGTTGGTTACCCTGTTTTGATTTGCAGTCAAGATGAAATTTTACCTGTTGAACAAATTAAAGACACTGAATTGCAGCGATTGGTTGTGTTTGATGATTTTGTGACTGATAAAAAACAAGATCAAATCATAAGCTATTTCATTCAAGGTCGCCACAAAAATTGTTCAGTACTGTACCTAACACAGTCATTTTACGGATGTCCAAAATCTGTTAGACTTAATTGTAGCCACTTCTGCCTTTATGATTTTCCATCAACAAGAGAAAGGAACTTTATTGCCCAAGAACTTGGAATTGATAAGCAGAAGTATATTGAAGCAACTAAAAAACCTTATTCTTTCTGTTATATTGACAAGCCAATGAAAACAGTGATGAGGAATTTTTATGGTGCTGTTTAATCCAATATAATAATATATGGGAATATTTAATTATATACCAAGTCCTGAGGAAAAAACTGGTGCTGAAGGTGTTGCAGGTGCAAGAGGACCTCCTGGACCACCTGGTGCAAAAGGTGATAAGGGTGATAGAGGTAATGTAGGTCCAAAAGGTGATAGAGGTCCAATTGGCCTACAAGGTAATAAAGGTGATAAAGGTGATAAAGGTGATAAGGGTGATAAGGGTGATCAAGGTGATAGAGGTCTTATTGGTCCACAAGGTGTTAAAGGTGTTAAAGGTGATCAAGGTGATACAGGTCTAATTGGTCCAAAAGGTGATCAAGGTGATACTGGTTCAATCGGTCCTAAAGGTGATTAAGGTGATACTGGTTCAATCGGTCCAAAAGGTGATAAGGGTGATAAAGGTGATAAAGGTGATAGAGGTCTAATTGGTCCTAGTGGCGGTCCAAAAAGCGATAAAGGTGATATAGGTTTAACTGGTCCAAGGGGTCCAATGGGTCCTAAAGGTGAAACAGGCAATGTAGGTCCAATGGGTCCAAGGGGTCCATTTGGTTTTAAAGGTGATAAGGGTGATAAAGGTGATAAAGGTGATACAGGTGCTAGAGGTCCAAAAGGCGATACAGGTTCAATTGGTCCAAAAGGTGATAAAGGTGATATAGGTTCAATCGGTCCAAAAGGTGATAAAGGTGATAAAGGTGATATAGGTTTAACTGGTCCAAAAGGTGATAAAGGTGATACTGGTCAAAGGGGTCCATTTGGTTTTAAAGGTGAAAAAGGTAATACAGGTCTAATGGGTCCAAAAGGTGATAAAGGCGATAAGGGTGATAAAGGTGATATAGGTCTAACTGGTCCAGAAGGTGATAAAGGTGATAGAGGTGATAAAAGTGATAGAGGTCTAATTGGTCCTAGTGGTGGTCCAAGGGGTCCTAAAGGTGACAAAGGTGATACTGGTCCAAGGGGTCCTAAAGGTGACAAAGGTGATACTGGTCCAAGGGGTCCATTTGGTTTTAAAGGTGATAAAGGTGATAAAGGTGATAGAGGTCTAATGGGTCCTAAAGGTGATAAAGGTGATATAGGTTTAACTGGTCCTAAAGGTGATCAAGGTGATAAGGGTGATCAAGGTGATACTGGTCCAAGGGGTCCATTTGGTTTTAAAGGTGAAAAAGGTAATACAGGTCTAACTGGTCCAAAAGGTGATAAAGGTGATCCTGGATTTAGATTGACATTGGACGGGAATTATGATGTTGAAAACAAAAAATTGTCAAATGTAGCAGCACCAACTTTAAATAATGATTCAGCCACAAAGGGGTATGTTGATAACCTTGTTTTTACAGCATCTGGTGCTCAAAGTAACCCGTTCGCTTTTCTATTAAAAGATAAATCCAAGTCTTCAGGTGTCCAATCTGTGGAAAACCTACAAATTGAGAATTTTGACAGATCACCAAACATCCAAAATCCGTTTTGATTTGACATCTTTGAGTAAAGGTCAGTATACATTTGTTGTTGAATTTTACTCACCCTCAGACCCACGCCAAGCAGTAATCGAATTAACAATTCAGACTATAAACATACGCGATGCGGGACAGCAGTTTCAAAAACCTTTTCTTAAGACACAGCTTGTTGATGGTTATATGAAGAAGCTTTTTACAATTGAAAAAACTGGTGGTGGTCAAACATTAATTGAGATTGACCTTACAAGTACAGCTCCTGCGTCTAACACCAAAACACATATCATTGTTTATGGAGCTTATGGATATCATACTAATTTGAATTACTTTGTCCACGACCCAGCTTATGAAATTGAAAATGGAAATGTTACTTTTGGTGGTAATGTTGACATGAAATTGAATAAAATCATTAACCTGCAGGATACCCATCAAATCCACAAGACGCTGTAAACAAAAAATATGTTGATGCACAAGTTACTGGTATCGATCTTTCTCCATTTGTTAAAAAAAGATGGTAGTGTTGCAATGACTGGAAATTTGTCAATGAGTGGAAATAAAGTGACGAATTTAGCTGATGTGTCGAATGAAACTGATGCTGTGAACTTTAGAGTTTTAAATCGAGCTTCACATGCCATCAGAGCAAGCACTTTATTATTGAATGGAACAAATACGATGGCAGCAGACTTAAAACTTGGAGGTTTTAAAATCATAGATGTTGGAACACCAACTGCGGATAAAGATGCTACAAACAAAAAGTATGTCGACGAAACTCATATTTCATCTGCTTCACATCCAAAGAATGCTTTCAAATATTTGATGAATGATATCGATGAAGTCAGTACTGAATACGGTTTGACTGTTAATGGATATGTCAATTTACCTCGTTCACCACATTTGATTTCAAAAAAGGTTATTGATATAGACTTGAATACAGAAGCTAATCATATTTATAGATCTAGAATTGGATTTAATATGTACACAATAAATGATGGAAAATACACTTTTGTTCTCGAATGGCTATTTCCTGATTATGAAGGAATGAGTTTTAGTAGTGTAACATTCAGTGCAACTGGTGGAATTACAATTCATAGAACTGTAGGGAGAAAATTTGATAACAGAAATGAAGATCATTCGAGATATTTATTATGGATTGAAAAACCTTCAGTAAGTTCACCACCTGAATATTTATATTGTACAATACATATTAATGCTAACCCAACTTATCCAAATAAGTACAAAGTTCATTGCGTTGTTTATGGTATTGATTTTGAAGCAACAGATGTTCCATCAAGTGTTTACGACTTCACTGAAGCTTATAAAATCGTGAATGAAAAACTACAATTACAAACTGATTTAGATTTGAATGGACATGCTTTGATTGATAATTCATCAAACTTATTTGATGGACAAAATGGTGAATTGACAATGCTAAATGATATTAATATGAACACATATTCAATAAAAGAGGCTAAACTTGGTGGTGATTTAAATCTAAATGGCCATAGAATTCATAATGGTGCTTTAAATCTATTTCGTTCAAGCGTCACAGGTGTAATCATGGAAACAGCTTTTGATTTGGGTGGATTTGCTCTTTACAGTCCGAAATTAGGAGGTGATCTAAATTTGAATGGGAATAATATAATTGGTCAAATACAATATTTAAATTGCTTTGCTAAAGCTAGTCAAGGACATAATAAGAATACTTTAAAGCCTGTTTTGATAAATGGCTCTGAATATTTAGTTATTCATAACAACTTCCATATTAAGAAAATGTATATTATACAAGGAACGAAGCCGGGGATGTTTTATTTCAAGAGAAAAGCAGAAGGTGCTGGGTTATTGCCATTTCCAGCAACAATTTTTGAATATAGAATTCCTTCTATGAGTAGAAACATAAGAACAGTTACAGTCAATAAATCATTATCGAGAGGCTATTTTATAACTGACTATTCACATCCCAATGATAAAGCATTTGATACAACATTCACACTTGAAGTAATTATGAATTAATCTAAATTAATAGTATATGGGTATATTCAATCATTCACTAAATAAAAATGATATAGGTTTAATTAGTCTAAAAGGTAGTACTGGTCCAAAAGGTGATAAAGGTGATAAAGGTGATGCTGGATTTAGATTGTCACAAGATGGCCATTATGATATTGAAAATAAAAAATTGACTAATGTAGCAACACCAACAGCAAACAATGATACAGCCACAAAGGAATATGTTGATACAGAAATTGCTGACATTGATTTTTCACCATTTCTTAAAAAAGATGGAAGTGTTGAAATGACTGGAAACATTAACATGGGAGGAAATAAAATAACAAATGCTGATGAAGGAACATCAGATGATGATTGTGTAACAAAAAAACAATTAGATTTAAAATTAGATAGAGCAGCTTTTGTTATTTCAAATTCTCTTCCCGGAATACCTGTTCTTGATGGAATTTCAATTGCTTTGATTCCAGCTCTTTCTGTTTTGACAGCTGATGCTAATGATAAAGTTTCAAGTTGGTTGGATCCTGTTAATAATGTGACTTTTACACAAACTTCTGATTCAAAAAAACCTTTGTTAATGAGAGATTCTGTGAAAAAGAAATTTTTTCTGCGTTTTGATGGTACTAATGATTATTTGGAAAATAGTTCATTTGATGTTTCCAAAATTGCTGGACAAAATGGAAATACTTGTACTGTAATACTTATTGTAAAAACAAAACAAACAAAAGCTCAATCTCAATTTCAATGGGGCCAGGGTTTGGTTCGATTTGGTGTTCATTTACCATGGTCAGGTGGAATATGTTACATTGATTTTGGTTCTGCATCAAATGGAAGACTTTCTGTTTCTTCTTTAACAAATCTAACAGGTAATATTGAAGTTTGGACTATTCGAGTTAATGGCTCAAATATTGAACTTTTCAGAGGTGTTTCATCAATGACCCCAGTTGGAACTAACACAATCTCAGCAACATTATCCGGAAATGCACAAAAAATATTTATTGGATGCCAAGTTGACAATAATAATGGTTCGGCAGTCAATTTTAGTGAAATGGATCTTTATGCATTCGCTGTTTGGCAAAAATCACTGACTGATCAAGAATTAAGAAATATGCATCGATTTATTGAAGATTATTTTGATCTTTAATCCAACGATATAGTATATGATAGATCGCATAATTAAATACTTGGAATATTTTTTTGATGAAAGCAAACAACAACATCCAGATATTGAGGACAAAATACTGAAATCATGCTTGGTATACCAATATTTATATCATAAGCACTATAAAGTAAGAATATCAATAAACCATATTTTACATCACAATGAAGGTATAGGACTTATTGGTCCAGGAAATGGCTGTCTGACACATTTTCTTGAAAGAAAACTTGGTTGGATTGATGTATTAAACACACATGCTATTCTCCATGATGCTTTCGGAAGATTCTATTGCCATTATTCATTACACAGAGGGTATACATACGCTATGCCAGAGAGTTTTACAACAAAATGGATGAAAAGATCTCCATTGCGCGGTCAATTGATTGGGTTACTTTATTGTATTTGCAATAGAATTATAATATAAATAATATATATGACTGATAACAGAAAAAGTATATTCAACTGGAACCATATTTCAGATGAATTAACAGAAGACCAGATTAAGGAATTAAAAGCATATTACCACACATATCACAGAAAGTGTTGGGCTCACAAACAGGCGGTAAAACGGTTCAAAAAATGGAAATTACTTGGCAACTCAATGTCAATCATATTTGCAACTGGAGGTCTCGCCACAAGTATTGCAACTGGTGGTATTGCTTTGGTTGCCATCAGTACTGCTGCACTTTTGATACAGGGGTGGATGAAACACCAAAACCTCGATCTTAAAATTCAAAATTGTACATATGCTTATCAAAGCTATCAACATCTACTCAATACCCTAAAAGATGCAATGAGAAGTGGTAATTTTAATGAGTCTAGCATACATAATACAATGAAGAATATTGATGACTATGTGACTGATAATAGCCCAATAATTGATAAATTCATACAAAAATATGATGAAAAATTTACTGTCTTATAATTTTTATAATCACATCAAATATCAACAACAAAATATCAACCCAATATTGATCATAAAATTTAACAGTCTTTTTTGAATTCTTTATTATTATACATTCAGAAGGTAGATCCATCATTAAAAATATTTGCTTTAGCACAAACTTCGTACTAATCATCCGTTTACGACCTGTATTCACTAATGGAAGTACTTTGTCTATCTCTTCGAATATTTTTAATATTTTGTCTTTATCAGAAGGAGAAATTTGTAATGAATTATCACAACATAACCCACGTAGTATATTATTGATATGATAGTTACGATGATATACCGATTTTCGTTTTATTTTATACATATTATCATAGAAGTCAACATAATCACTAATATAATCATAACCATGTACTGTACCACAATTTTTACATAGACTCGCGCCATTATCGTTTAATATTTTCTGATTACCACAGCATTCAACAACCTTATTTCTCTCAACTTTTGCCAATTGCTCATCACAAAAGGGACAAAAACATTCTCCCATAATTACCAATTCATCGTGAATATCTGTATTACAATTCATTCTATACTATTATATGAGATTTTTATTTTTAAACCATGCCAAAATTCTGCTTTTTAGGGGGGTGTCAATGCACTTTGTATCGCCTCTTTTACTTTTTACTTATATTTTTCCATACCAAATTTCTGCTTTTTAGGGGGATGTCAATGCACTTTATCTCCTTTACTTTTTACTTAATTTTTGTTTTACTTATGGAAATTTCTCTTTTAAATAGTTTTCTGAATTATTACTACTTAAACATTAATTTTTGTTTTACTTATGGAAATTTCTCTTTTAAATAGTTTTCTGAATTATTACTACTTAAACATTAATTTTTGTTTTACTTATGGAAATTTCTCTTTGAAATAGTTTTCTGAATTTATATATTTAAACATTAATTTTTGTTTTGCTGTTTAAGAAGAAAATTGATAAAATTTATTAATTAAGAAAAATGGTTAAATTTAATAAAATCCATTTTTTTGTTTTGCTTTTGAAAATATTAAATTTTTCCATTTTTCCCTTTCCAGAAAGTGAGTGTGATTTTTTGACATTACAGCTTCCGTAGTAACGGAAAAACGTGCAACATCGCTCTGCAATTTGCAATATCTGTTCCGGAGCGATTTCTTTGCCTCAAGGATTACATTTGAACCACAGTGTACTTCCAGAAAAGTTTACCTTATATAAAAGTGGTTATAGCATCTCCATTACGGAGATCGTAGGTTCGATTCCAGCCTGGGACTCTGAAGTTCTTTTCAGTTGTCCTTTCGCCCGTTGCTACGCAACTAGCATATCATCTTTCTCACGGGCACATCACACCATTACCATCATTATTAATCACAATTTCGCGCAGAATCACATTTCCATTGTCGACTTCGCAGACCAGTGGGACACATTGTATAATAACCTAGATCAACGACCTGCCTCACCAGGGGTCACAGTAGCTCAGTGGTTAGAACATCTCCGTTACGGAGATCGTAGGTTCGATTCCTGCCTGGGACTCTGAATTTCTTTTCAGTTGTCCTTTCTCTCGTTGCCAAACAATCAGCATATCAAATAAGAACCTATTCAAGAACCTGTTAAGCCTAATTTCCTGATAAGCACCATTTGCATAAGGACCTGTTTAGGCTATCTTGAAAAAATCTAGGTTCTCGTAAGCGGGTTTTTACTGTATTTAAACATTTTTCTGCGAGAACATGTAATGATATGTAATGATAAGTAATGGTAATAAGTTTGAGTTGAGCACAATTCAGGGAGTAATCGTGTGAGTGATTTCAAATTGGCCAAGCGCGTAGCGCGATGATGATTTGAAATTACGAGCACGATTACCCCTGAATTGTAGGACAAGAAGTCTGATTATCAATTAATTGCGGGTGTAGACAGCTCAACAGACTATTTCTCTTATTTTCTATCTAGATGCAAAGGGTATCCAACCAAGGTTCAAATGACAATGGCTTGGCGGCCATACCTGTAGCCAATAACAAAAGAAACTGTTAAGAAATTAAACCTGATGTTGACGGTCCACCAACATGGCAGTGATAACGTCACTTGCATACTTTTGGGTATATTTAACTGAGATCGTGTGCTGACAGATATTGCCGTATCGCGGCAACTGATCAACATCTCAAGTGTCATCTGCATGACATTTCAACACTCTTATTGTTGTCACTTTTTTTTTTTTTTCATTATCAGTCCACTTGACATCATTACGTTTCTCAAAATAAATGCTTAATTTCGCGGGAATACTAATGAGGTTTCATGAAGGAAGAGGGTATGAAACTGTTTTATTCCCATTTTATTATAACATTTGGTTTCCTAAAGTTCAACATTTTGTCGTTACTATATCTTTCCATGTTCAATGGTACAATATAATGGTACAATATAACTAGAACTACTGAATTCGCGAGCCTATCAATCCTTGTTGACATGGTTAGGTTCCAGATCGCAACCCAGCTCCCTGGCAGCCACGCAAATATTTCTTCGTAACAGTGGTCGCGTTTCCTGAAAAGTAAAAGAAATGAAAACAGAATCCAGTGTAGGAGTAAGAATAAGGTTTCTCGGCAAAAGAACTGACATATTCTGAAAACATTATCATGACATACTTGGCACAAATCCCCTAAGGCCAGCGCGCCACATAGTCTGGGCCGCGCGTGTGAACCTGACTCCAAGTTCCACGTCAGGCTCTTAGTGAGCCGCACACGATTCCCCATACGAATGCGTATTTTACGTATTCCGAATACGTAAACCGTAGCAAACCCCCAAAGAACATCAATATTAATAGCGGAGCATCATACTCAGGGGAACCCGTGAATTGCTCTTCTCGTGGTACTCATGGCTGGTGGTATTGCTCGTGGGCACGTACGCACGACGACGACTACGACGACGGAGTTGCCCAATAATGTAGCCGGCGCAAAGTGCAGGAAAATACGCGCGTGCAAGTCACGATTGGTTTTGGTTTTGCTTCTCATTGGTTGAGAAAATGGCGCGAGTTTTCCTGGCCAAAAGCAAAACGATTATTACTTTGGACACTCAATTGAAAACTACTCTAATAATATTGATAATAATAATAATCAATCTTGTATACTTGATCCCAACATGGCGGTCATACTCCAGCTAGTTTACAGCGTAACATGACGTTAGGGACAGTGCGTCACCCTAGCCGAAAATGCTAAAAATGTATAAGGCACAAATACTAGGTACCAATTCCCCCCCCCCTTCCCCCCTGTAACCCTAACCCTAATCCGAACCAATCCCTGGTCCTAACCATTTTTGATTTGGGTTAAGCGCTGTCCCTAATGAAATTTTACAGCGTATATCTTAGATACCATGTTATGGTCAATTGAAACGTATCAAAACAAGGTATCCACTGACCAGCATCATTTGACCATATCGTGGGCTCAACGTTAGAGCTCATCGAAGTTAGCTATGTTGACCGCTGACCAGGCACTGGTTTTCTACTGGATTGCAAGTTCAAGCCAGGTTAACTTAACCAAAACGAGACCTGATTTTTCGCGAGCTTTCTGCGGCTTACACTCGAGGGCAAATTAGCCAATCGAATGCATTTGCATGGGTATTTACATGTCTCAAAATCTGATAGAAAGTTGTCAAAAAGCTGTCAAAAAAATGTCAAAAACCAACGCGCTTCATACTTCATTTGCCGAAAAGAGATTTGCCCAAAAGCTGTAAACGACGAAGTTTTGCCTTCTTGAGTAATTCTCGAGATTTTTTGTTTGGACAGATAAGAATCATCTTTTCGATGTTAAAAAAAATAGCGAAATGTATTTGTTGACTTTGATAATTTAATCGTGGACGGGTCTGCGAGGGATAAGCCCATGTGGTTTCGCAAGCGCTGTCTTTGTTATAACTGGATGATGTTTTGCCACATTTTGAGGATCTTTACTGAATTGAATAACCTTCCTCGGTGGACATGGAAAGTAATAGAAAAACTATTAACGCGTTTCAAGGTTTTCTGTCTGCTTCGCCAAGCAACGATTTTGTGTGAAATGGCGCTATTATGCAGCTCTGTGTTCCGAGTGATTGCTAACGGACTAAACTATCAGGTTCGTACTCCTATTTATCTTTTCTATGGAAATTTGTTTGTGAAAGTTGCCTAGCATTTTTTTTTTTTTTACTTACTACGAGATATGTCTGTTGCTTGTGTAATTTCTTCACCATCTCTAAAAATCATCGAAGAAACATGCGCATCGTGCTTTCTTTTCTTACAATGGTATGTATTTTGTACTTTTGAACCTCGGCCAATACCTGTTGACTGCTCTAAATTTTCAGGTTCGTTCTTCCCTTGGTCTTTTCTACGGACATCTTATGTGAAAATTGATTAACAAATTTTCTTACTTACTACGAGATATGTTTGTTACTTGTCTAATTTCTCCACCTTCTCCAAGAGTATCGAACAAACACTCATCATACTTTGTTTTCTTGCAATGTTTTGTTTTTGATCCACTCAGAATTCCTTTGCGCTTCATCTGAAAGTAGTTTGGGCTGAAAATTGTTTGTTTGTTTCTTTTCCAAACGTTTGCTATCGAATAAAAATCCTCGTTAAAATCCTCGTTTTCCCTGCTGTTGCTCAATTTTTTGGACACAAAATTGGCCCAAGGAAAGCCATGCAAAGTTCCTCCATGCCAGAAAAAATAATAATAATCGTGGATCTCCACTTTAGGCTTGGCTAAATATATCTACTATCATCTATTTCACTTGCTTGGGATTGTTTGTACCGTCGTTTCAAATGAACTTCTACTAAAGCTTCCGGGTACCTTTGTTTGATAAGCCCAGAGCTTGTTCTCAGTTTAAGCTCACCTGAATCATTTTTCTACGTTCGGGCAAAGAATCCATATCACGGCTAAACTTCCCCCTTCTCCCCTGAAAAACATAACGACAGTCGGGTGTTACTGAACTATTTTCTCTGATATCAGAGAGACAAGAGCAATTTCGCTCTCAAAGCAGTCAAGGAAACTGAAGGAAAACAGTCTTAACCTACCTTGGGGCATGTTGGACAACGTACTGTAGCCATCGCTTGTACCTCCAACACTAAACAAAGTAACAGTATACCAAGACCAAGCACCGCTATAGTGGTCCGCATCTTGATGCTTCTTCAATAAAATGAGCTCTTTCGGTAAAATTCCCCATATTTAAAGACGCCGTAAGCTTTCTCCAGCTGCTTTTTAATCAATCTATCCAGCTGATGACCATTAATAATTAAAAACATATTTCAATCCCATTTTCAGCGTCTCATCGATTGTCCCCAGCACAAACAGAAAATGCAGGTGCTGATCTTCATGATTTTACAAGGAGTAGCGACTTTTAACAAAAAATTTCCCTTCTGAAATTTAAGGCGCTTTCATGCTTGGTTTTCTATCTTGTGTTTAAAATACACGTGAAAAAGATCAATGTTTAAGACATATGTTCAGGTGGGTGGTCGATACTAAACGAAGCAAAACACTATCCTGATGTTATAAGGTTGTGTTTCACCGGTATCAACCCGGCCGGTACCGTTGATGTATCCAAAACGAACACTTAACACAAGTTTCCTGTTTATAGTCATAACTACGCTTTATCTTCGTAAAGCTTATTTGTGCTTGAGCCAAATGGTCGAAATTCGTGAGGCGGTCATTTTTATTTCCTAAATGTGCCCTATGAAAGGTGTTTTTCTTTTAAAGCTGCTCCTGAGATCAAGCTCTTTTTTCTTGAGATTATAATAAGTATTCAAAAGACGTTTGGCGGGGTTGAACCCCGCCAAATGTCTTTTGAATAACCTGTTTCCAAGTTGGAAACAGGTTAAAAACACATTTAAAACATCTGCCTTTGTACTACTTGTCGAGTCCAGGTGATTTGGACCAAGATTTCACAGTATCTGACGCCGTCAAAGTCAAAGGGATAGCGTCCGTCATTGCGAAGGCTTGAGCTTCAGTTATTACAGGAATTGACAACCAAATCAACCGAAGGGCTTTACAAAAAAGACTCAACTCAACCTACTTAAACTGGCAACTGTAGTTCTAACAGAATAAGAACTCAGCTTGCTATGTATAATACTATGAACAACGCAGCATCCATTTGACGTCTTCTTGCGTTAATCGCAGTTGTCTGCACTGCATTTCTTTTTTTTTTTTCTCTTTTTTTTTTTTTTTGCTACTGTTTAAGTAGCGTGCACAGCTGAGATGATCTTTCCAATCTTAAGTTATTAAACCGCGGTTCTATACATTTTAATACTCCTACTTTACATGTAAGAGTTTTCGGACAATAATAAACAAAGAAATTACAGCTTCTTGGTATTAACTGTTCGGTCGTGTTTTATTTAATATAGATGAAGCTTCTCTATCCATTTAAACCAGTTCTATAGTTGATGTGGTGGATGAGTCCAAAGAGAGCGCCTTTCCAACCCCTTTTCTTCAAAAAGTGCCTGGTTTGTTCATGTTTATATTCCGACAACCGTGAGCCTTTTTCGAGGGTCTTAATAAGGGTGCGCTTTTGTTTTCGTTTTTTGTCTCGAAATATTCACAAGAATAAAGTGAAAACTATTGTGTAAAGTGTCAAGACACGAAAAATAGCGATAATTGAGGAGATGTTAGCGTTTTTCTTTCGTCTTTAGCCTTGAAATATTCACAAGAATAAAGAGAAAAATATTATTTACAGTCTCAAGACAAGAAAACTGGCTATAATACGGGAAACAAACCTCGATGGAATTGAAGTGGAAGCTGTTTGCTGCAACAGCGTTCGCTTAGGGATTTGTATATTTTCTTTCTGTGCCAAGATGAGCGCGGCGAGCAAAATATTTTGTGTGAAAATAGTCTTTAATTTCGTTTGGGACATTGATAAAACTGACCAAAACCGGATTTTCGTAAAAGACTGCAACCAACGTAACCAGAACAATAATTAAAAACTGGTCGGTTCCAATAAAGCAACGATCTCAGCCTCATAGTACTGGTATGATGAGCGATAATATTCTGACATCGACAGTGTGAGACAGTTTTCACACATCATGGGTCCTTGTGATTATCTATAGTATTTTAACGGTGTAAGGCATTTTCCCTTTCGTCGTGCGCCTTTGGGATAAGAGGTATTCATAGCTGACGGATAAAGTGACACTGTTTTTTTCGGCTGACAATCAGGAAGAAACCTTCCCTGCACTCAGGCTTCCCGCAGCACTCGTTGAAAATTTCTTTTTGTCTGTTGAATATCTCTTAAAAGGATTAAATGTTTCGACAATTCATTGCCGTCGACATTTAAAACAAATTAGCTCTGCATTTTTCATAATTTTATTACAATGGGTATGCAAGAGTGATAACAGCAAATGGATATCATCAAGTGAGTAAAAGAACTGGAATCTATACGAACTCTTACTTTAAATTCATTTTATGAATATCGTTTTATTCTTATTTTTGATTAATTTTATTATTTCATTCTTATTTTAAAAGAACGCCAAACCTATATTTCTTGAAAACGTAGCGTCGGGTTTCCGTATGGAAAAATCTTGAAGAGAACAGGTCGCAGCCATATTTTGCGTCTGACCCACATTAGGCCCTTTCTACATGGTGGCGGTGTAACACGAAGAAAAGGATTAACAAGCTAATTTTCAGGCAGGGCTGCCTTGATAGCCAAGACAACTTAAGCACTACATTTCAGTTAACTCAATAAACGAAACTCCCAGTTGATGAAAACAATATATTTTGTTCCTTACGTTCACTTTATACCGTTAACAGAAGTTTGCAGCTTAATTTTTGAATTAAGTGACAGAGTTCTTAAATTAATTTCCAAAAGCGTCCGGTGGCCAATACGGAAACATCTGGTATTGTCGCATCAATTATTACGCAAAATAAACGCTTCTCAGAAAATGTTCTTTTTTTATTCTGCAAACTTTTAGATAAAAGGACGTCAATCCTGAAAAGCAAAAAGCAGCAAAAGAAATTTCCATCCAAACGTTACTGAGCTGCAACCAAAGTTTACGCTAATCGTGGATTAAGTTAATCGGCTTTCGAACTACCGGACCCAGTTGAATAACTTAATTCGTACAACAGAAGTATTTGAAGTAGATATTTAGCCACATTTTGGATATTACGTTCACATTTTCACATACCCGAGCAATGTTTCGGGTCAATACATGACTGCTTCACGCTGGAAGCCTTTACCAAAAATTCTTATTGTCTCTTGTTGTTGATGCGATATATGTATAACGTTTTGCATCGAGCTGTGTAAATACTGTTCCGTGGAGACAACAAGAACTGATCGAGTAGACTGATATTTGTATATTGCTAGGAATTTCAGGTCGTATAGGCTAACTTTAGAGGATCGCATCCCTCTGATGGGCACAGTGACCTAGTCTTCCTATTGCACATATCGAAATAGTACACATGATTGCCGAGCTCCGGCGGCCCGAAGGGCCGCCAAACGGAGCACCATACTTATAAAAACCCGTCAACTGCTTCTCTCATGATAAAAATGGCTAACGGTATTGCTCTTGGGCGCGCACGACGACGACGACGAAGACGACGTTGCCCAACAATTAATAATATCCTAATAATAATCATAATAATCCAACATGGCGGCCAACATGGCGGCTATACTCTAGCTGATCACCTAGTTTACAGCGTACATCTTTGATATAGGGCATCCGTGTCATGGCCAGTTGACAGCTGCCAAAACAAGGTTTCCGCTGACCAGTATTATGTGACCATATTGTTGTTTTTTAAGTTGACCGCTGACCAGGTAATGGCTTTCGATTGTATCGGATTGGTTGAAAGCTCGACAACATAGGTAACTTAAGTAACTTGAAGCTTAGCATTTGCTTTAGTTTGTCCAGGAAGGAAACTTGTATTTTTATCTTGATTGGATATAAATAGAAATCTTCTCGTTTTGGATACAAAGAAGTAGCTAGTCGAATTGTTTGTTTGTTGTTTTGCAAGCGAACGAGTGTTTTCCTGGCTGACTGTATATGTTTTTCGACGTCAGTGTCTCTATAGTGTTAACAACTGAATGAAACGTTTGTCCTTATGTTATTAACACGTAATCGCAATGAGTCCTCGTAAAGTATTTCTCATGTTTTGCGCGACGAGGGCAATTTCAGCAAATTTCTGAAAACACAAGTGATATTTAAAATCCTTCATTTTACTCGGCCCCATGCGATTACCTATCCAAACTATCAAGATTGTTTTCCTTTTTCTCTTTTCTACGACATTTAAGCTTATGTCTAAGCTTAACGTACTACGGAATATGTTTGTTAAGCCCCGGCTAAAAGATCAAACATTTTCATCCAACGTCGTGTTTGTTACACATAACGTTTGGTGGCTAAACGCAAAACAATATTTGACCAAACACCGGACCAAATGAGTCCAAAAAATGATTTTTGCGTATTATCGCTGAAATTTTCAACGTTATGTGGTTCATTTGGTTGCTTTTTACCGTTTATGCACGATTTGTTGACGATCAAACATTTGTTTGTAATGCGAAATTTTGGATGAACATGTTTTATCTAGATCAAACATGGAAAGCCATTTAATGCACTATTGGAAGAGATGCCTTCAAACATGCTTGTCCAGCGATGTTGAATGAAAATTTTTGATCGTTCTTTGATAGTTGAACTTGTTTTCGAACAAACACACGCGCCGACTTTATTGTTTTTGTGTAATGTTTTGAGGTTTTTGAACCGCAGTCAATTCCTGTTGACTGCTCTAAACATAAAATATTGGCTCAAGGAAAGCCATGCGGTGTTGCTCAATACCAGTAAAAAATAATAATAATCGTGGAGCTCCGCTTTTAGGCTTGGCTAAATCTATATATTAGTAAACAACCAGGAAGATTTTGAACGATCACTACGACAGTTAGTATTCCAAGGAATCACCTTAAAGGTCAAATGAACCAAAATTTCGAAACTTTTTCTTCGTGTCATTTCCAAGTGAACGAACACTACAAAGGACTACTTGGAAACAAAATCACGTAGAAATTGTCCTATCTGAGCTTTTAAGGGAGTGAAACAACTGGGAGTACGGAAATATCCGAAGAACAAACGAAAACGTTTCTGAAATGGCCGCGCGCTTGACATGGAAGGAATGGAAACAAGCACGTGTTGTTGTGACGTCACTGTTGGCGAGTTGATGAGGAGCTCGATCAATGCTGTGAGTATTCTGTGCGATCTGTCGAAAGTTCTTCGTTTTAACCTTTCGTTCTCTCTTCGAAAAAGGCCGAGAAAGTTGAACATGTGTTTGGCAAGGTAGAGCCATACTAGTATGAACCAATGGCAACGGACTCGGATTCTGGAACCTCCGATGACTCGTCTGACTGCAAAGAATACGATGCAAACAAGGACCGAATCGGTCAAATGGATTGGTGAGCGTTTTATTTTTTTTAATCAATATACTGCAAAAGGTCGCCTTAAAATGGTCAATAAACATGTTGGAATCGCTCTTAAAGCGTTTGCTTTGTTCTCTTTGGTGTTTAATTGTATTTTCGATGTATACTATGAAGCCATACGTCCATGCGCCCATTTATTAATGTTCACCATACTAAGGTCGCCGTAGAATTACAACTGCATGCTGTTCACTTTCATTTCACGCATTTTATCTGCTCCCTGTGTTTTTTGTACATTTTCACTTTTTATTGTTATGCCATACCATAATTTCCATGCAGCTGCTAGATAACATGTACAGTCGTTGCAACTGGGGTATCCGCGTAATTGGCAAAATGCCAGTAATTAAGTCTTAAGGTGATGTTACACAAGCCGATTTTTAACGCCGATTTTTAACGCAACATTGTTGCGTTAAAAGTTGTCTCGTGTAACATGGCACACAGGACGATTTTTAACGCAACATTTCGTTGCGGCAACATGTTGCAGGTTTTTGAAAGCGATTCAAAAACCTGCAACATTGTTGCCCGAATTTTGTTGGAGTTGGTGCGTGTAAAACCCCCGCCGTCGACTTTTAACGCAACATCGTCCCCGAGCAGAGAACAATGTTGCGTTAAAAATCGCGTCGTGTAACATGCCAGTGCCGACCGTTGCTGCAACAAAGTTGCGTTAAAAGTTGTCTCGTATAACATAGACTAAAAATCGGCGTTAAAAATCGGCTCGTGTAACATTACACGAGCCGATTTGCATCGCCGATTTTTAATGCCGATTTTCAATCCATGTTACGCGAGACAACTTTTAACGCAACTTTGTTGTAGCAACGGTCGGCAACGGCATGTTACACGAGACGATTTTTAACGCAACCGTTGGGGACGATGTTGCATTAAAAGTCGATGGCGGGGGTGTTACACACACCAACTCCAACAAGATTCGGGCAACAATGTTGCGTTAAAAATCGGCGTTCAAAGTCGGCTCGTGTAACATCACCTTTAAATGCTTTTTTAATGAATTGTTTACTCTTCTTTACAATCTTGACTTGAGCTTAAAATGTAGGTTCATTTGTGGAAACTGTGTGCCCATGCAAACTGGGCAGGAAAGTGTCTGCTGTCGTGAAATCTCAAAGTACTCTGATAAGATACCACATTCCATATCCTGTATTACTGACGATGAGAATTTTACTGCTGTGTGCACAAATGCAGCTGTTATTTGGATAACTTATAACCAGTATCTAGAAAATGAAGTCCCAATTGATAATGAGCCACTAAATGGGTATGTATATGTAAAACTATGCTTGTAAACATTGTCATATTTTTTGTTAGCCCATCACCGACATAAGTATGTGTCTGGAAAAGGTTTCTGATTTTGGATAATGCACGAATTATTTGGGATTGTTGTAAGGAGTTCACCTACATTTGGTTTATGTCTGTATCGAAATGGCCAGGGAAAGGAGCATAGTGATAATTTGGTCTAGAAATGAGCAAGGTTGTGAATGGGTGGGCTGCACACTGATGGTAAACATGCCATGGTCATTAACAACCTCCCTGAAAGTTTCCATTTGGTATATATTCTTTTATTACACCTTTATGTATCATTACACTACTTGCAATAACTCGCATGATGTACATTTAACATAATACATTGTCCCATAAACCCCATTCAATCTGGATGTGGTTACTTGTACCATTTGGTACAGATACATGTATTTATCATACCACCATAAACTGCTGCTAATACAAATCAAGCATTCCCTTAGGATAAAAATTCTTATGAGAAATTATTATGTCCTTTGACTGTAAAATGAAATATTATATACCTCCAGAGGGTATATAATTCAGCCACTAATTTTTTTATGGACCAAATGAGGAAAAAGGTTAAGAAAATTTTGTCACTTAAGGTTTCAGAGTATGGTATAGATTGTGTTCTTTTCTGTCAGTTCATACAGGTATGTTGCCAAAAGGCAATATGCCTATTGGATACATGAGAAGCTGTCATCTTGTTTGGTAAAAACAAATAGAGAGAGCTTCTAAGTGAAAGTACCGTAGTTTTTCGGTTATACGGCGCACTTGGCTATAAGACGCACCCCCAACTCAGCAACTCTTGGTAAAAAGACGCACCATAAACTGAAAGTAACATCAGAGGGAAATACATGTGGAGTGACAACGAAGTTGCAGCCGACAAGAACAAAAAACCGTGCATAAATAAACAGCCAAAAAAGGAGAGGGAACACATTTATCAAGTTATTTATTTGTGATCTACGAAATAACGAAGTGTTTGTAAACAAAGCAAGAATGTTGGATCCTGATTCGATTCGAGCGAAATTGTCACATGCGAAATTGTCACATGCGGGCGAATAAAACTATTAAAAGCTGATTCACCTTGATTATTCAATAGTGTAAATTGTCAAACACGAGCGACGGGAACGCTAGAGGTAACTGACCACAAATGCCAGTGCACAAAATGGATGGATGGACGAACGTTTGTTTAATTTCTTAAAAAAAAAAAAGCACTATAACTTAAGTATCACATTCCAGAGCACCTGCTTTTAAGCACGTCCGATATGCAAAGACGACTTTGTTTTGAAAATACTCGTGATGTTTTTTTATCTCGCAGTACCAGTTTTGAACAAGTGGAATTGCAGTTCTGCTTGCCGATCTATCGTAAACTAAGGCGACAAAATTAATTTTCAATTTGGAGCAATTGCCTAGCTTTCGGCTTTTAAATCTGAGACAACCTGTTCCTATGAAGTCAAACTCCCGTCTAGGTTGGCGTATGAAGACGACACAGTTACTCCGCTTTTTAGGATATTATCATCCAACCAATAACACCATGCATTCTTCTTGAACGTCAACAAGCGCTTGCTTTGCCGAAAGGATGCGAAGTGAAAAGTTCTGGCCAAATATATTTACGGCTACTGTACATACGTAAATTCTATTTGCACGCCGCTGATAAGAATATCAATGGTTTTCACGGACGTCTCAGCTCTTCGCATCCCAGCAAACTTAATATAAGATCTAATTATCATAGAGAGCAAAAGGATCACTCTCTACTTCCAGCTATTTCAAACAAGATTGAAAATGCCTACTTTTAACATTCTACGTTTTGCAAACGCTGAACGAATAGATTAGGAATTGCCGCTTGAAGTCGTCCCGTTATTCGGCGGGCTAGGATTGTTGTCGGTGTTGCTTCTTATCTGGCCAATTTTTTTTCGCATTCCACGGTTTTTTTTTTTTTTTTCTCGAAAAAAGTTGGTACGGCATCATCTTTCAAGTCAGTTTTCGTGGCTTGAAAGCTGGGACTAGCAAAGTTTTGCCACGAGATTATGTTTGAAGCTGTGTGGTGTGAAATGTAAAATGGTCTGCACAAACGCGTGAATGTTTCGTAGAAGCAAACGATTCCCTCTTCAGTCTTATGAGCCATTCCTTCCGTAGTTTTGGGTCGTCTGGAAACTTGAAAGTACTTACTTTACACTTGGAATTGTTGCTGCGGCTTATTGCGGCACAAAACACAATGCTTTCCGCTAAAAAACGACAATTATTTCAAGACTGACTCAGTGTAGTTTTTAATGTTCCCGCAATTTTTCAGCTCGCCAACAGTGACGTCACGACTGTTAATTCCGACAAATTCCCGACAATTCACCTGACCGCTCTACGAATACGAAAACCAAAACGAAGCACTTTTCATCATCCAATATCTCTGGGATACAATACCCGATCATTCTGAAACTCCAGAATATGTTTATTTCTTACTTAAGCTACACAATTAAAAAAAATTGACTTAAGAAAAAAACATTGAAATTTGGGTTCATTTGACCTTTAACCCGGGTTTTTAAGGACCGGGCCTCTAACATGAAAAAAGGCTGGCGTGCGCTGCCCAACGTCACCCAAATTTCGCTTCAGCCGGTACTCTTGAGACTTCCGAAGATTGGCCAAAGACCGCCCGACGCCCGTCGTTTGCCAAAGCTGTTCCGAATACTTTCAAAGGTTATCCACGAACAGTCGATCATGGGCGGACACTTCTGAAGACTTAAATTCCCGATGGGTTTCAGATTCGAAGCAATGATTTTGTTTTGTTGTTTGTTGTTTTTAATTAAATCGAAATGATTGTAGGAGATGAAAAGACACTTCTAAACATGAACAAAGAATCTCAGTGGTTCAGAAATAAGGTAGATTGGTCAAAATCAAGACTGATTCAAAAGCTGACGTTTGGAGCGTTAGCCCTTCGTCAAAGCGAATCAATGAATAGTGGGTCGTGAGTGGCTTATGTAGTGAGCAGTGGAGCTAAGCTGTTGGTGGAAGTATGCCGGTTTACATTGCCCTACTTAGTTTGTTTGTTGTCCTTCTTTAAAACCAGAAGTTATAGAAAAAGATAAAGTTCTCACCTTGTATATTGCACTCTTTAGTTTTAGCGTTGTCGTACAGAAAAACTATTCTCCCATTTCGAAGACGTTCTTTGGTAATAAACTTACAAACGAAAAGGCTGCTTGCCGTTTGACGCACAAGAGCCCAGCTGAATAAAGCTGGCCTTCTAAACTTGTGTGGCTGACGAAATCTGCGCACACGCACGATCGAGGTAAAACACCAACAAAATATCAGGACCTAAGCAATATTTTGAAATCACTGATGGCTTTACAGCCGCCAGCTACTTAACTACTGCATTTTATGCAGTAGATTTCGTCGGTAATTCCCTTCTGTAGACATCACTTTTTCCAAACCGACAGCCGAAAAGCAGTGCTCGGCCATTGTTTGATGCTGTATAATCATTACCTTCAGTATTTCTGATTCAGTGTTATTCAAGGTCAACGGGCTCATAACTTTCGATTTCGTTGGTAACTCCCTTCTGTAGTCATCACTTTCTCCAAACAGACAGCCTAAAAGCAGTGCATTTCGCACCGTGCTCGTTTTTGGAGTTGTTTTCAGCTCCTCTGCGAAAGGAAACCTGCTCAAAACGTCGGCCATTGTTTGATGTTTTCACAATTTTCAACGCGGTTCAAACTTACCGCGAACTTGTTGCTATAGAAACAGCTACGATTTGATTGGCTCATTCAAATTTCTATTGGTTCTTAACCAATACCCATTTGTAATTGCACTGTGTTACAGCTTTGAACTCGTGTTACACGATTTTGCACTGTTACATCAAAACTGCACTGCTTTTTTAGCCAATCAGAATTGAGTAATTTTTTCGAGCATATTATTATCTCTTGAACATGTAACAGTCTTTGTATTTCTTCACACCAAGGAGCCAAAAATAAATAAATAAATAAATAATTCTTATTGGTACTCTTGATCTCAACGAATCTGCCTAATTTGTTAATGTCTACCGAGTCACAATGCTTTCACCAGTAGAATAGTTTCATTACCCACATGAACATTACACAACCCATAAATCCTCAATAATCCCTTTGACGAAGGGCTAAGGCTCGAAACGTCGGCACTTGAATCTCTTTACGGTGGTCAATCTATCTTATTAACCCTGTTGATAAAACTAAATTCGTTGACTGACTGACTTTCCGTGTGACTGACTATTGATCTTCCCATATGCTTTTGGTTAGTTATTGAGTCAGTCACTCTGTCAATCAGTCAGTCAGTCAGTCAGTTTATCTCTTCTTCATGAGGGATCGCAGTATGGTTTTAGGGAACTGTGAAGCCCCTTTCAGTTTAGAATTAAATTTTCTACTGATAAGCGATTATTGTTGGTTCCGAAAAAAAGAGAACAAAGCAGTGGTTAAACTAGTCAAATTGGCAACATCTGAAGATAACATTCCATACATTCTTAATTCAGAACCCCTTGCTCTGATAATGCAACTCTGATCCAGATAAACGAAAAGCATTTGACAGGGCATGCTCCCAGACAGTTGGCACTGACGAAATTTTGGTACTGTTGATCAGCAGATACACAGAAAAGCATTATTCTAAATGGCTCTTGAATTGAATGTCATTCCACTTCTACCTGATCCCATCTACTTTGACCTTCTACCTTGTGATACTTTGCTGTGCTTTGCAATGTCCTGTTAAGACTTGTGCGTGTGATATCGTGCATCTCGCCATTTATTTCTGAGTTTGATACTTCCTGGGCATTTATCTTTCAATACCTTGTAGCACTTGACATGTTTGGGATGCCTTGAGTTGGTCTTGAGTATGACTCTTTTTGCAACTTTGGTGCCGTTTTGTGATGTCTTTTCAAACCGTATGATGACTCGCTTTCTTTGCATACTTTCTGGTGGCTTCATTTACCAGATGATGTCTGGTGTTGTCATATGAAAACTCTATGCTTGGCACTGAAACTGTAAACTTAATTAATGATTGCATTAAATTAGTACTTTTAATTTTGAAATGCTCTGACTTAAGTGGCTTCCGATCAAGGAGAGAAGGGACTAACACCTCTTAAAACAAGTGTTTAAGGCAATTTAAATCGTCATCGTCGTCGTCATCATCACCATCATCATTATTATTATTATTATTATTATTATTATTATTATTATTGCTGTTGTTGTTATTTTCATCATATCATCATCTTGTAATTTAAGCTCATATTCTGTCTGCATCTAACTTTAGACACCGTTCACCTTTGACCATTTCATATATCGTGTACTGACAGGTTTCCTTTTTGACCTTAGTTTAATTTAATTTATCCTTAGTGTTTGCACTTTGAACCCATATCCTATGAAGTCTGGTGCTCTAATGATATCTTGTGATGTTTTATGGTATCTGCTAAGAGCTTTATACCTATCGTCACTTACCAAAGCTTTGAGGTTTCCATGTATTTGTTGCGGCTTGTTTTGTTTTGTGTAGGATCGAGGAAAACCAGTTTTATTATATCATCTGGTTTGTAGTGATCTCGTGCAACTATGGAATAACTATGGAAGACATATGTCGTCCGCCGACCCCCCCCCCCCCCCCCCCCTCGTTCCTCCGCCTACACCGCCACCGAGATTAAGAAAAACTATCTTAACAGTAAATATGTAAAAGGATACACCTTATTAATAAAGCAACAACTTCTCAATACTAATGTTTACATTAAAAGCTGGCTTAAGGTCTTGGATAAATAAGGTTTCCTTAATTTTGCAATGATAATCGGTTTTGCCCGACGCTAAAATGTCAAAATGATCCCTCTTGATGTTGTGTCCAGTGGTTTTAACGTGGTCAGCTATTGAGAAGTTGTTGCTTTATTAATAAGGTGTATCCTTTTACACATTTACTGTTAAGATAGTTTTTTTCTTAATCTCGGTTCCAGACCCCTGTATTAAAAGTATATAAACAGTTTTCAAAAATTGTAACGGTCACTTTTGAAAATGTATGTTGCCTAGCATACGAAACGTCAAGTCTACATAAAATGCGTTGGTTTACCATGTTTATCTCCGCTGTTGGTGTTTTATGACGAATATGTTTTGCAGTCGATTTCTGGGAGAAATTCAAATCCAGTGCATTATGATGTAATATACAAAATTGAGAATTAATTGATCTTTTACGCCACTGGATTTATAATTCCTCAAACCCCACACATGCATCTGACAACGGCTTATTTTTAAAGATTTTTATTATTATTTTCGTGCTCATTTAGTCTCTACTTGTCACTTCTTCTTCCAGTACTGCTGGGACTTTGCCCTAATTATAAAATGTTCCAAATGAAGGGTTAAGTCTACAGCCTGCTTTCATATGATCCATGTCCCGTTTCCTTTTAAAGCCTTTAGCGTGACACACTACCAATTCAAAATGACGTAAAAGCTGTAATGATCAGCGGTAGTATTTATAAGGGCATGTGCACTGTGTTGTGTCCGGAATCCATGACTGATTAAACTTTCAGTATTCATGTATCTATGTTTATCTGCTTCCATCGACCTGAAAGAACAAGATTATTACATGGTGTCAGAAGTAAACCACGCACCGTAAAGTCCGCCATCCTGATCGTGAAATTCTATAACCGCGAGTACGAGCGGTAAATTCACTGGGGGAGAATCGACTTTGGAGATCGGAGCACATGTCACACGAAATCGTAGCCACAAAAAGTCAAGAGGAAAATTCTACAAAAGGAAGGGGAGAAAGATCACAACGTAGAAAACACAGCAAGTTAAAGAAAATTCTCATGAATTGACTATGCACCTTGGCCTTCCACGTCCGGAACAACTTGATTTGAGCGGCAGAAACGAAATATGAAAAGAATTTAAAACAGAAGTTTACTAATTTTGAAATTGCCACTGGAATAAACAAGAAGGAAAGTGCGACTAGAGTGGCCACGCTGCTAACTGTCATTGGCAATGATGATATTGATGTTTTCAACACTAAAACATGGGATGCAGAACGTGATGATTCATAGATTGACAGGGTATTACAGAACTTTGAAGAGCACTGTGAACCAAAGAAGAATGTTAGTTACCAAAGATAAAAATTCTTCTCAAGGGCTCAAGAAAGCGGCGAAACTATCGACCAATATATGACTCGGTGCTGGGAACGTTAAGTGAAACGTGGGAATTTGGAACATTAAGGAACTCTCTTATCAAAGAAGATCGAATTGGACTTGGTGTGTATAATTGCAAAACAAGGGAAAGATAGCTCAGGGTACAAGCACTGACTCTTGAAAAAGCTCTAGACGTGATTAGATCAGCGGGAATGGCATTGGGAAGGAGAAAAGCAAATCAGTCTCCAGGAAGCAGCCTTCAGACAAAGAGGAACAACACCTTCCAAACAAGATGTTTAACTGTAGAAATTGCGGAACAAGACATGGTGTAAGGGAATGCCTCGCGTATGGAAAGACGTGCCACAAACGTCAGAAACAACATCATTACCAGAACATGTGCATATCACGAAAGGAAGTTCATGGGCTTCAAGAAGAAGCCAAAGAACACCACTGCGAGGCAAACCTTTTTGTTGGAGCCATCACCACCAAGGTTCAAGTCCAAAATGATGATTGTTTCGTGACGTTGCCAGAGCAAGACTTAAGCCAGACACGGGATCTCAAGTTAACATTTTATCTGTCAAAGAACTTTAAAAATATAGTTGGAAGCAACCTACACATTGATCCATGCACACAAAACAAGTCAGCTACTCTGAAGACAAGCTAACAGTTCTTGGCACAGCAAGATTGCCTGTGAAGTACAAAGCAAATGTAGAACAAGAGATGACATTCCACATAGCACACACAAACCAACCAGAATTGCTGGGACTCAGGTCTTCACAGGAGCTGGATTTCATCAAAGTAGTCATGATCACTGATGCAGAGGAAAAACGATCCAAACCAGAAGGAAATGTGCAAAGTGAAAACTCATCACAGCAGTTGAGAGAAGTTGTGAAGAAGCATGCAAACGTTTTTAATGGATTGGGCCGTTTGGAGAAATCTTACCATATCGAAGTAGACCCCACATGATGCCAGTTGTGAACCCTCCCAGAACGATATCAGCAGCTCTACGAAACAGGGTGAAAAAAAAGTTGGAAAACATGGAGAAACGTGGAGTTCTTCGCAGAGTAGAGGAACCCACCGAATGGGTGAATTCTATGGTCATCGTTGAAAAGCCTGATGGACGTTTGCACATCTCCTTGGATCCCAGACATCTAAACAAAGCTATTAAAAGGAAGTTTTCCAGCTCCCCACCATTGAAGATTTCAAAACACGAAAGGCGAATGCAAAATTGTTTACCAAATCGAGGCTATTGGCAGATACCTCTGGATAAGGGAAGTCAACTTCTCACCACTTTCAATAACGCACCGTTTGGACGGTTCTGCTATCAAGGCACCCCATTTGGAATCAAATCTGCCCAAGACGTTTTCCAAGAGCGAATTAGTCAGCACTTCAGTGATTTAGAAGGAGTTGATACGGACATTGATGGCATCATAGTACACCCTGAAACAGAAGTCAAGCATGATGAGCGTCTACACTCGGTCTTGGAACGATGCGAGAAGACCACCTTGACACTAAACAAAGAAACGTGTTTTCAACTGCAAAGAGGTCACATACATTGGACACAAACTCACACAAGGAGGCCTGAAACTGATGGCGACAACATCCGCGCTATTAAGGGGGTTGAGAGACTTCTTGGAACAGTGAATTACGTTGGAAAGGTCATTTCCAATTTGGCAACAGACACTGAGCCCATCAGAGTTCTCCTACGGAAAGACACTGAATTTGAGTGGTCATACAAACAGCTCCAAGAATTTCGAGATATTAAAGAAATCCAGTTCTAAAATGTTTTTCATGTAGGAAAGCCTGTCACTATCAGCTGTGATGCCTCACCAGGGGAGTGTTACTGCAAGATGGGTTTCCGGTTGCCCATGCTGACTGAGAATGACGTTCACACAGAATTTTTCTTTAATTTCTTTGTATGTTTATTTTTCTTTTAAGGGGAAGGTTGCAATGATCTGCATTAGTATTTGTAACAATATACGCACTATGTTGTGTCTGGAAGTCATGATGGATTAAAATTTCAGTATTCATGTTTGTATCTATGTTTATCTGCTTCCATCGACCTAAAAGAACAAGATTATTACAAAAGCCTTCAAGCTCAAGAGAGAAGCGGCTTTAAGTCTTGGTGATGCCATTACGTGGCACTGAAGATTTTGACAACAAACAAAAGGCAGAAATACTGTTTCCTTTGCCATTGTAACGGGACACAACTACTGAAAATGTCACGAGATAATTTTTTTCAGTATGGTGTCCTGAGTATCGTCTTTGAAGGGCAGGAATTTTAGGCAAAACCGCACAGTCGAGGTGAGTGTAGGGACTTCGATATTTCTATTCATCATATTAGCAGCTAGGCGATAACGGCTGTATCGGCTGATGGACCGTTCAGTTGTTTTAAAATGACTTAGTAACCGCAGAAATGGTCAATCTCTGGCTTATCTATTTATGAGTTCGGTGATTTTCCTCGCCCAATTCTCCAACAGTAGTCTATCGAAAGTTACAAAGCCGTCAAACAAATTGCGAATCACCCCTGTAGTTGCTCGCTACAGTTAATTGTTAGGGTCAATTGTTAGGGTCCAGACCTCTTGTATTTTCGGGCACATGCGCAGTGGACATTATAAAGATGGAGAGCACATGGTTGTCCTGTTGTTGATTTCGTGCTCCAAATATTACAATTCTGTTGACGTGGATGGCACTTGTGGGTCAAGTGTATTTTGCAGCGATTTATGTGGAGGCGACCCATGAAGTGGCTACGTTTCTCGCGTCGATCGGGGCAGATGCGTATGAAGTCCTGCAGAATTTGTTGGCACCCGATCGTCCGTATTTTAGTGAATTGAAAGAGCTATTAATTGCTCGTTATTCTCCCAAACCCATTGTAATAGCCGAACGTTTTCAATTTTACCAGAACAACCAGCTGGAGAGCGAATATGTCGCTCAGTTTGTGGTTGCGTTAAAGCGGCTGGTATTGAAGCGCGAATTTGGAAAGTTTCTGGAAGAAGTTACGTGACCGTCTTGTTTGTGGGTTGAAAAGTGTTCCAATTCAGAAGAGGTTGTTGGCAGGACGAGACTTGACATTTACGAAAGCGTTCGAAACCACACAGTCCATGGAGTTGGCCAACAAAGAGGACCTTCGTGACGTCACTCTATCGGAAGATGAATCGGTAAACAAGGTTGGCAAAGTTGTCAGTCCAGGGCGCCGGACTGAGGAAGCAGGCGGTTGTTTTCGTTGTGATGAGAGGCATTCTCCATCGAGATACTGCGCTAAGACAGAAATGCAACTACCTCTGGTTGTGGCTCAAGGCAAAAAGCCTGTGTTGCTGGGACGCAACTGGGTGGAGAAGCTGAAGCTGGATTGGTCAACCATTTGTAAGGTGTCTCAAGTAAATGCCAATGTATGAATCTCTCTTTGAAAAAGGTTATGGACACCTAAAGCAGTTTAAAGGTCCGTGAAGGGGCACAGCCCATCTTTCTGAATGCACGAACGGTTCCCTATGCGCTCAAAGAAAAAGTGGAACAAGATTTGCAGAGACTGGAAGAAGAAGATAGCATTTATATAGTGAGCTAAGCCGAATGGGCAGCCCTGTCGTGTTGGTCCCCAAGAGAGATGGCTCCCTGCGAGTGTGTGTTGACTACAAGTCAAAAGTTAATCGGTGTAGTGATGTTCATCAGTATCCCTTACCGATGGAACTATTCCCAAATTGAAAAAGAGGCGCTTTCCATTGTGTTCGGAGTGAAAAAGTTCCATCCGTACCTTTATAGACGCAAGATTACGTTGACCACTGATCACCAGTCAGTCACAATGTTTGGGCCTACGGCAGGTGTACCCCCATTGGCAGCAGCAAGAATGCAAAGGGTTTTTTTTATTTTGGCAGCTCACCATTACGAAATTGATGAGTATCCGAAGTCTTCCGAACATGCGACGCCATGACGCCATGTCAAGACTTGTACTTCCGATGACAAATCAGACGATGACGTATATCTGATCAATTACCTAGATGAACGTCCTGTGACCGCCCGAGATATTGCATTAATGAAAAGGGAGGACCCTGTTCCCTGGGGGCTACTAAAACACATTTAATACGGGGTGGCTCCGCCCCGAGGTCCGACCCCTTACCCTTTTAAATACCATTTTTGACAGAAAAGGTACCCCTTTCGTATACCATCCATTGACAATTGGTGCCCCTTTAATATACCCTCCATTAGAACAATACAGCCATGAGGTATGTGTGTTCGAAATATTTTAATGAAAGGCCCTTTTAAATACCCAAATGACATAATTCCTTACCCTTTCATATACTTCAACTCGTGAAATCCCTACCCTTTCGTATACCTGAAGCGTGAAAAAGGCAGCCTCCCCGTATAGGCCATTATAAGGAATGCCCCCCCGGGACCCTGTTCTAGCTCGTGTGGACAATTTCACTAGCTTTACGTGGATGGCCCCAAGCGGTGAATGATCCCTTGTTACAGCCTTACTTCTCACGGAAGCAAGAGCATTCGGTTGACCAAGGTTGTGTGTTGTGGGGTGTACGCGTGGTTATTCCTGAGAAGTATCGTGACCGTCTAGTGAATGACATCGTGGGATCTGTCGCATGAAGTCTGTGGGAGCGGGTATCTGTACTGGCCGGAATTATATGGTACTATTGTACATAAAGTCGGTGTATGTCTTGTTTGTACAGCTTTAGGCAGCCCCCCCCCCCTCCCCCTCCCCCCCAAGGCACCATTACACCCTTGAAATGGCCTGCTAAGCCATGGGAGCGTATACACATTTATTTATTTATTTATTTATTTATTTTTGAAAAGGGCAAGTTAATTTCCTGATTGTTGTGGATGCCTATTCAAAGTGGTTAGAGGTAATTCCCATAAATTCTATGATCAGCCTTAAAGCCATCGAGGTTTTTCGTTCGTTGTTTGCGCGTTATGACATCCCGGAGGAGGTGGTCTCCGACAATGGGCCGAAACTAGCGGCTGAAGAGTGCACACAATTCATGAAAAAGAACGGTGTCAAGTTCAACCGGATACCACCGTATCACCCTACATCCAATGGAGCTGCTGAACGTTCCCTATAGACGGCTAAGGTGGCTTTGACTAAACAAGTGCTGGATGGCAAAGCAAGTGCTCTAAGTCTGGAACATCGATTGGCCAATTTTCTTATTCTAAATCCCAGGACACCTCCCACGGTCACAAAGCAATCCCCCGCTGAACTGTTTTTGGGACGGCTTAATAGAAACTTTTTCACATTATTGAGACCGAATCTCAACAAAGCTGTAGAGGGGCAACAATTGAAACAGAAAGAGCACCAACTGCGAGAGTTCAAGTTGAATGAAATGGTCCTGGTTCGTAATTAGCGACATGGGGTTGAAGCTGAGGATTCTGCGGGCGGATTACTCAGTTGAAAAATCCGCGCACCTACCTAGTCCGCTGCGGCAACCAAATCCGATTTGTTCGTGTGGATCACTTGCAAAGTATTGGATACACCCTTTCTCCCAGCTCGGTAGTGGAAGAAAGACAGAGTAGTCACGTAGGAAAATTAATGGGAAACCAAAGGCGGTGGATAGTGGTACCCTGGCTTCCTCTGAGCCACTTAAAGGTGTAGCCAGTACGCCAAATGTTCAGGCAAGTCCGGGTGCAGGAAGCATGGAGGATTGTCGCATACCAAAGGAGTCGGACAAACGAAGCAATACTGGGGGATACGCTAAAGGAGGATCATATCCCCAAACTATCGTCCTCACCCCAGCCAGCACTGCGGTACCCTTGTCGGGAGAGACCACTACGTAGACTCATTTGTGAAATTTGAACATTGTTGATGAACATTGCTGAACAATGAACATTGTTTGTTTTTCAGACCTGTTGAGTTATTTGTTATTGTGCGTGCTATTGTGCTGTTTTGGGGGAGGAGTGTAATAGATTAGGGTCCAGACCACTTGTTTTTTCGGGTACATCCATATCTATTGCACTATTGGATTTATATTTACTCAACCCCCCAACATGCCCTAAGCAGGCATTCTTTATATTAAGAATGTTTTAAATTTACTTTCCCCATTTGGTCCCCGCTTGTCACTTGTTCTTTATTGTCTAATTCTTGTTTGTTATAGCTCAGTTGCTGCCTATATCTTACTCATAAGCTTGTAACGTTAAACAGGAATGTAACGTTATTGGTAAGTCTGGTAGATAGCAGTGTTAGTCTCTAGTTGACCTTTCTGTAAAAAGATGCACCATTCTCTAAAAGTTGAGTATTGTAATGTAGAAGAGCGCCATAGTGTTTTGTTTCGTATTGCAAAAGTCCTTTTGTTTCAATAAAACAATACTAAATAAAAAAAGAAACAACAAATCAAAACTGTATTCTGGGGACTAGCAGTGTCTGAAGCAACTGAAATGCATGCAGGCTACATATCTCCATGCACATCGTCCTTCCGTCCTTTTCCGTAGAATCAGTGCTTATAACGATAGCGTAAAACACTTGTTTAACTGCCACCGCAGATAACTTAAAAATCGCCCGTATTGGTCATCAGCATGATCAACGGAGTTCGATGGATTTATTAATGATTTAGCTCTGACTCTATCATTGAGGTGAAAGTGTTTGTGAGGACCACGTGTCACAATTTCCTTGTCGGAATTCTCTTCACATTTTAACGTCAGGAGCTTTCCCTACAAGCAAGACTCTCGAAATTGCGAAAGCGTGATGCTTGATAATTTGCAGGAAAATTCTTCTCCAAGTGGAAGTAAGGCGTGAACCGTATGCCGAATCAAAATGGCTCGCGCCGATTCGTGCAAGCCGATTTGTAACCTGATTCCGCGGTCTGACACAAGCTCGTAAAAGCGAAGAACTCAATAATACAGCTTGGTAAAACATTTTCAAAGAAAAAATATACTCAAGATAACATGTTATCTTCACTCGTGAAACAAGATCACTGTTGCTATGGTTACATAATCGCGCGTTTGGCACCGGTATAAAATATTAAAGTAGAATGGTTAGGTCTTTCATTGGTGTTTATATAATAGGGAGAACATCACGTGACCGCTTGGAGATACGAAATCAGTCTCTTCTCGTATTGAAAATTATTTCACTCGTTTGCTGTGCCCACTACTGAAATATTTTTTAACACTTGAAGAGAAATTTCGTATCTCCGCATGGTCATGTAATATCATCTATTTATCTAGCACTGTTAAAATTACGCAGTGGGTGCACCGGTTCAAAGTATATACCCTCTTGTACGGCGGAGGGGAAGCACCCTTGCTTGGCCTAAACAGGGTATGGTTTTCGGGGTCTTGAATCTTAAACAGGGTGTACAATTTTGCCATTTAATGTATTGAATAGGGTGTGTTTCAGGACCGGAACCTTGAGCAAGGTGTGAGGATGTGAGCGTTGGCGCTGCGTGGTCTACACGTATGGTAACATATTAAAAAAAAAAAAAAAGAATCGAATTCTAATAAAACAGAATCGAATTCTATTGATGTCAGTTATAAAAAATATTTTCTGTATTTGAAATTTACTTACAGGACAGGGCTTGAAGGCTTCGACGCAACCCCCTCCCCCCCCCCCCCCCCCCTCCATTTCTCATTGTATCGTCTTTTACAGTGTCCAATAACTTTAATAATTATAATAACTGTTTCATGAGAGCTAGACCTTCAGTTTTCTTGCGATGTTTGAATAGACAGTGGTTGCAGCTCAGTGTTGGAATTCCTGAAGTTAAAAAATGACAATTTTATTTTAAAAAAAAACATAGGAGCAGCAGTCTCTTGGTTGCGCCCAAACATATCGCTTTTTGATCGTTTTGATTTCAATACGGAGGTTTTTCTATGCGGCCAGGCAGCTTTCCTGAACACCCATAAACGAATGTTATCAAACACGATTTATAAAAACGGCGATCAATAGTAGTGTGTGTGTGGACGACAAAAACGGAGCCAGTATTCGGAAACAATGACCAAACAAACTGATAGAATTTACTAGAAAGTATCATTTTTGATCACTTGCACTGAATAGTTTTCAAGTGAACAGCGAAAGCAGTGAAAAGGGATACGTGTGAAAAAGAACTTTCTTGTCAGTTTATAGATTTAAACCAACAAAAACTACTATTGCCAGAAAGGTTCGTAAGCTTTGTGGAACTGCTTACATTTGACTTTGTGGGTGAATTTTGAAGTATTGCGATCCCGGCCCCGTGGAAGCGCTGTGCTGTCATGCCGTGTTGTGTGTCAGCTGCTGTATGAGGCGGTCCCAACTTCCGAATGTGCCGTGATGAATTCCCAAGTATTACTCTCACCAGCCTAACTAATGCATGGAAGGTCTGATCTAGTGAAGTATTTTCACGTGCTGTTGTGCTTCTCATGATTTACAACGCACTACAAAATGGCATTTGGGATTTCCCCTACAATCATATTACGGTTATCTATTGTTGGTCGTGGAATTTAAGAAAATAACGCGAATCGTGCCTCTTTTGCGAGCATTTGAAATCTTGTCTGACCTCAGCTAATCACCCTTCTGAGGCTACGCTTGACCTGCCCTTACAAAGCACTGGTTGTACGTGTCGTCGAGTCTATCCAAAGTTCGCTTCTTTTTAAAATCCAATTAGCAGTACTACAGGTCACCTTAGCGTTGATAACTTGCCAACTGACTGAACGTGCATCAGTAGTACATTGTGGAAACCATGCACAAAACACAAAGGCATCTCAACTGCAAACCTGCCTTTGCAAAACAAGGAGTAAAGGTAAGAGGTACCGAGATTTCAAAAACTCGCTTCTACTCGTGCCTCCTTTTGTCTTCATTTTTTGGTTTACATCACAATTGTGTTAGCTGGTTTGATGGCTTTTCCGAAGGTAGTAAAATCATCCTCGAGTGGGTTTGTACGGGCTTTTTCAAGGTGTATGCATCGACAGACTGTTTTTGAATATATAGATTTAATTTCATGACGGAGATCTGCAAATGTAAAAGCGAAAAGCACATATTTCACGCTTTTGAATAATATATTTTGGTTTCAATGCTGAACCATCATCATCAGAAGTATAACAAATAACGAAAAGATAAAGAAATACGTATTCTGAATTACGGTATACATGTTCAATAACATCAAATCTTTTTTCTTGTCACTGGTAAAACCACCACCGCGGAATCGCATTTATTCGGTTTCTCTTTTTGATGATGATGATGATGATGATTATGATGATTGTTATTAATATTGTTATTATTATTACTATTTTCTGCATTCATAATATCATCGGGTCCTGGATTTTGTACCATATCGAACAATCATCTCGAAAAGATAACGTTTTTTCTTTTCTAAAGTTCATCTTCACATCTGTTTTTAATGCAATCCGCGAAGGTTTAACCTTTAAAATCAAATACATAATTACTGTTTGCTGTTACAATAAAAAAAAGAAGTACAACTGGGTTTTAAACTGCCCTTTGCAAAACAGCCTTTACTGTAAGTTGGTCGCATAAACTCACTAGAAATAAACACTTGTTTGAAAGTCTCTGTAGCCAGAAAGTTTTTGCAGTCAAAGGTGTCAATCGACTAATTAGCACTCATCAGTCCAAATACCATCAACGACTCTTTTTCTCTTTTTTGAATTGGCGCTCAAAAGTGTTAGTGTCCTGTATCTGCCGATTCTGCAAATTACTTTTTATAACTAATTAGCCAAACATACCAAACCAAAGATTTACTCATAAACATGCATTAACTCCCTGTACTCGACTCGCCAAACCTACATCGTCTCTATTCTGTTTTAACTGGACGTAGACGGATATTCGTGAGATAGGAATAATTCAAATTGTTTTTTTCGCTCAGTTGTATCTTTTGATAATCGCCTCTATTTTCATCACATCATTTACGCGGCCAACGTTGAGCCGAGCCGGTCCAAGGTCCTCCGATTAGCACTGAATCATCTATCATTAAAATTTAATCAAGACTTGAGAATGTCTTTAAAAAGGCATTTCGCTCAAAATAGAAAACACTAAGGTCAAGGTAAAGCAAACCTCGAATCAAAACTTAACGGAGGAAATCGTTTGGATATATCTATACAGTCATCATTGATTAAACTGGTAAGGAATTACTCAAGTTTATGCTAACCTGGGATTAGTTTAATCGTGATTTGAACACCTAAGTCCAGGTTTAGAGATTATGAAAGCCTTTTCCGGAGTTTGCTTCTTTTCTGCGAAAATCAGAACTAAATAAAACACTGTTGTATTTTACTTTCACATACGACCAAACCAACAGCCATTTATGCTAAAGGAACCTCCTTTTTCAAAGTTGTAAGTCTTATGATGCTCTGTCAACTCAGTTCTTCAGCGCTTCGACATTAATTTCGACTTTAACTTAGCGCTTAAGGCACTGTTGCGTAATTTGGATCTGAACACCACTGTATTTGCAACTGTGGATCGTTACAAAAATTTTTGCAGCAGTTTTCCTACTGAAGAAGTTCGTAATATGCACACTGAACCATTTTTGGTTGTCTCTATACGGCGGATGACGTGACGACGAATTAAAATTCATCGCAGCTTCAAAAAGTTAGGGTAATTTTTTCAAGGTTCGTCATTGTGCCTATAGGAAAGATCGCCATATGATAATACTAATGTCTTTTCCGTCCATGAAATAATTTAAAATCTACCTCAGCTTCGTGCTAAATGGGTCATATCACGCAAAAGAAAAAAGTACATCTACGCAATTTTAACAAACGTATGACAAGAAGTTAGTTATGAAATAAGAAACACCTTACAGTACGTAACAAGCCTGAATAATCCGGGGCGGTCAATAATTATAACCAAAGCCTATTCTTAACTGGCATTTAGGGGGTTTTTATTTGATTTTTCTATTATTAGAATTCGCTTTATGAGTCGCAAATGATTTCAAACATTTGCAAGGCGAAATATTTAACGAACAGCAACCCGGACAAAGACCATGAATTTGTGTTTACCAGCGTGCAGGATAATTCAAACACTGGATACGAGATTAATTTTAACAAGTTAGCTTTTTTTCGAAATAAGAAAGTAGTGATTGCAAGACACTACAAGACGCCAGTAGAAATGAAACGAGTCTAAACTGACATCACACCAGGTCAGTTTAGTGGCGATAGTCAGTGATCATATCAGTTAAATGTCGAAAATTTGGTTTGGGCTTTTCCGCTCAACTCATTAGTCTGCTGTTTTGCACCAGTTCCTTTGCTGGTGAAACTTCCTTTCTGGGACTGATAACAATTCTTTTAACTCAATTTATTGGCTGGTACAGTTTACTCCACGCTGAAGTCTTCCATAAACATGCCGTAGTAAAATTATGTTGCAAGGTACTGTTAAATGGTAGCTTAGAATTTCAAGAAAAGCAAAGCAGGGTTTCACCAAGCCGCTACGTCTAAAGTCCAAGGTACGGTTTGCAACACTACAAACAACTTACGAATATTGTATCTATACTGTTGTTTGTCCCAGCACAGAATTCTCGTGCTCAAACTTATCACTGATGTTACACGATCTTTGAACGACAACAACCAGACATTGGAAAAAACTAACAATGAGAGAAAAACATCGTAATTTTAACCTCACTTAGAGAGTTGCAAAATAAAAGGCGAAAAACCATTCACGCTTGAACGGGAATCGGTCTCATGACTTCTGTGGCTCAAGCATGACTACTTTTCCCAAGTATATTTTTCGGGATATAACAACGATCGTCTTTCATATATGAAATCTTCCATCCTTATACGTGATGTTACGTTTCGTTCGTTTTCAATGGTCGCATTTATGGCCTTCTCAATACGTCCGAAAACAATTGTTTTCCCCGAAAAAAATGACGGAAGGCGTGGAATCAAGACGTTTGTCAGTGTTCAATTTTTCATGCAGTTTGGCACGAATAAAATCCCCCACTTGAGTTCTTTAAGAGGAAAGACATCAGGTGAGTCTGTTGTCGAACATCGATAACAAATGGATTTGAACAAATGCCGTTCAGGCTCGAAATGTTTTCAGGCGGTCCCAGGACGCACCCTAATAACGACTGACAAGCGAAGAAGGCGCCAAGTGGACACGACACGCACCAGAGTTGCTTTCTTCTGCAATTTTAAAGGCAATCCTATTTATCTCGCACTGCTTGCGCTCCACACAATCTTAGAGTTCTCTTTAGGTTTACGATTCTACCGTAATCAGACTCACAGAGTATCTTCGGCATAAAACGATCTATTTTCCCAAGTAAGGTTGCGCTTGACTGTAGCAATTCTGGAACATGAATGCATACAATGATGACTTAAAATCCGCCGTAAGAGAGTTTTGGAAGTTGAAATTAAAAAAAGGTCTTGATGGAAAAAGTTTGCAGTCTTATCAAATTTACCTTAAGATGAGAAATCTAAGGGCTATTCCAAATCATTTTTACTACGGAATGCGATCATTCCAAGCTAAGAAATTAATTAAATGCTGGTGATGCCTTACGAAATAAGCCATCACGTACTGCCATGTCTCAAATGGCCGGTGACAACCCTGTGACGGCCAGCCTTGCTAAGGCCTGGCTTAGTTAAGTTGTGTTACTGGTGATAAATCGTATTTTTGCTGGTTTTAATGTTGTGTGATGGCTTGTGGTTACCCTGGCCTTGGATGATGTGATGTGAGCCTTATCATATTTCTTGTTTCCCTTGGAAACCTTCTACCTTTCACGTACCACTTTTGTACACACCCCGGTCGGGACTCGTTTGTGTCACGATTGGCAAAGTTTGATTGAGAATATCAGATTTTTGCTTTTCTGCAATCTATTCCCTCGGTTTTCCTTCTTCTTTTGGAATCATCGGATGATAATATTTAACATAGAATTCGCTTTCAAAATGCACGGCTCTTGTGGAATAGCCTCGTGATTCGAAAAAGTGGCAGTCGTGACTTGCCTATAGCCTCGAGCAAATTCCATGACATCCTGACGTGTAGCTTGTGATCCCTTCGTGATACGCTACGCGGTCTTGTGCTTGAAAAACCTTATAAATGAACCCACGTTCTTCGGCTACTTCAAAAGTGTCAAAGGTTTGGTTTGGATTCGCCTTCATCGTGAAGGAAAAAGAGATAAACTCGACAGATTCCAATGTAAAGTGAGAGAAGGAACCAGGGGAAATTCTGACAAGAATTCGCTGACTGTGTGACAAAAAGGTCACGTCTTTCCTGAAGTTAATCGCTGGTCTCCGAGAGAAAGCTTGAGAGGACCGCAGGGAAATTCACCTTGGAGTTCGCCATGTTCTCGTTATGAGTAGGATAAAGGTGAGCTAGAGTTTCTTAACCTAGGGGATGACTCGCAGAGCTATTGTCATGGTGATAAACTTAAAGTATACCGCTAGTACCACCGGATAGTAGTGAACTATTTTCAGATACTTACCGCTGAAAATGGCATGGGCGCGGCGAAATCGAATATTTCAGTTCACTTCAATTTTGCTTTCATATTTTTTTCTACCAAATAGACTTCTGGTTCTCAGATGATTTCTTTTTTCTAAGCCAGTATAGTAGAAAATTTAAAGGAGGACTACATAGGAATGAAAATACCAATTGCTTAGAGGCCGGTGATTTGTTGCATTTGTAGGCCGCAAAGTAGGGAGTTGTTCGTCTCGGGGCAGTATTACAAACGCTAATTCTTATCATGCACTGCTCAGTCCACTCGTCTCTCAACGTGCCAAAGCGGGATCCCACTGCGGTTTCAACCTGTACTCACACGCACTCTCACGTTTACTAGCACGATACTCCTAGACAGAGAGCAAGTGGCCGTAAACACTGCGTAAGCACGAGACACGTCGGTAGAAGTGGCCATCATTGGTCTAAAGGCAGATTTGTGTTTTCACGTATGAATATAGTTTATAGGTTAAAAAAAAAAAAAAAAAAAGGGGTGTCTTACTCGTAGAAAAGAAAATCAAGATTCCACCGTCGGTACTTCGGTAGGTCGAGATAGTCGTTGGTCAGTTAACTACTTTTTAAGACGTGGATAGAGAACAGATAATGCATCCTGTTAAAAGTAAATACCGTTGGAAGATGGATCAGTGTCAGTTATATTAATTTATTTTATTCGATCACCTAATTATTTCGAGCTTTGATATAATTGTGTGGATTCAACAGATGAAATATTCATAAGATTCCAGTCTAATTTAGTATCCCGAGGAGAACGAACTGTGAGTTAACGTTGGCGAGGGGTGCAAAGCATGTATACCGTGCATCGGAGACAGCCGGCGATACCGGGACAATAATAACAATTTAGTCAAATTTTATTCAATTACTACCTATCAGTTAACAAGATAAGGATTTCTGTTCTCGCCTGTCATACATAAGCAGCAATCAGTCAAACCTTGCTGCTTAACTAGAAACGTTAAGACAGCTACTTGTGTAAACCGTTTACACAGAAATTTCCATACTGAAGATTTTTATCTTATCTCTCTCCAATTCAGCCGGCGTCTCTTGAATTTGTGTAAACAAACCGTAAAACGTTGGCCAGCGTTTAAGATTTTACGTTTACGCAGCTTCACTTCCACGCAATCTTTTCGTTCTCATCAGCAAACTTTGACGTGACGATGGAAATCCTCATCCATTTTCAAACGTGAAGTTCTTCGAAAATTACGCGACAGCATTTGTTTACACAAATTCAAGAGACGCCGGCTGAATTGGAGAGAGATAAGATAAAAATCTTCAGTATGGAAATTTCTGAGCCCAAGAATCCGTAATCTGCCTTGAACTCTCTTCAAAGTTCTTAAAAATCACTAAGACTCTTGCAAATTGACTTCATAGCTTGGTAAATCATGCATACACTAGATTTTTCAGACTTGGTCTCGCGCGGTACTCTTGAGTCACTTCAACTGACGGTTCTCACTCCACACTCCATTATCTGTGGCTATTATCAGGCACACGTCACTTTTACTAACCTGTCATCTATGAACGAACAGACACTTCGAAAACTCAGATCTATTTGCTAAATATAACGTTACTCCAATACTGTATGATTGTATTATTTAGCTGCTTTCTGATCTGATCTCTAAAATGTAGAGCCTAGCCAGTGTGACAGCAAACGATTATGCGGGTATAATCCCGTATCATCCCGCACAAATCCCTGACGCCTTCTTGGTCCTTCTTCCTCTATTTTCACTTTATTCCTCCAAAATTGAAATTATAATGCCACTCATAAGGTACATCAATTCTTAATAATAATTTTAAAAGGTGATAACAGAAAGATAACCGAGGCTTTGTAGTATTGCATATGCATCAGTCCCTGCGGAAACGAACCATTACTGAAATAAACAATGACATCATAATACGAGGGAAAATTCCCGTATTCACGTGGGGTCCCCGCTTCATTTGCAGCTCTAAGCAAATCCATGACCAGGCGAGAATGCGACGAGTTGTTGCTGTTCGAGTCGTGGTTCTCGGATGTTTTTTCCTTATAACGGTGAGTACAACGAAGTTTTTGGTTTTGTTTCTTTGATTTTAAATCCATAGCCTTGCTTTTAATATATTGAGTATGTTTCAGCTTCGTCTCAACACGACGACGGTTCGAGCGAGCGAACTCAAAATAAGCTTACGTTTTGCTCGCGTATTTATTCGAACACAAGTAAATCTAGTTAGCTTGTAAGAATCTGTGTTGATTGAAATACTCAAGTAAATTTTACAGGCAGCAAATTCTCAACAGTGGTTGTAATTGTTTATTTCTGACATGATGCGTGGTTGCTATTTTCGCATGTGGCAGAAATGAAATGAACATACCTTGTCAATATCGGGCAGATCGACTTCGCGGATTTCATCAACGTTTTTATCTTCCTTCGTAAATGTCCTTTCGTTTCTACTGGTTTTGTGCGCATCATTTCCGTTTGAATGTTATGTTTGAGTGCGAACTGCGAGTGTAGCACATGGCTCTTTGAAATCGTATCGTATTCTAATACTGGACCACCATGTTGTGTAGCTGTATATCAGAAGAAACCAAATACGGTTTCGAGGCGTTGAACCGCTCCCTTACGTTAGCAGTCTTGAACTTAATGTTTACGCTTTCTGTTGGTTTTTTGCTTACTTCTTTGTATAGAATATAGACGCAGTGTTTATGTAGGGTAGGAGGGCTTGTTTTGATCCGCGATTTACATTGATTAACCATCAACGCGTTTTGATCACAGTGCAAGTGATAATTTACACGATCACAGCTGGGTTAAATATCTAACTTGTTTAGAAATACAAACTTCGAAGCGAGCGAGCTTTTTTCAAAATTAGCGTATAAGCCGTTTCTCGAAGCAGACATCGAGCGGCCGTTTGGCTGTGTACGGAGTTGCTCTCGGGCAGAAATTCATTTGACAAATCGGTTTTAGTTCGCTAGCGATTTGGCATGCAATAGCGGTGGGAGTAACTACAGAATACAGGGTTCGGTGATTATACTGCTCGAATTGCCTATTGTCGGGACCTTTCGATTCGACGGAACGTTTAAGTCCAATAATTTTGCTTCACTTTCTGCAAATTTTATTAAACGAAAAATGCTTTTCGTCGGCTTGTAAACGCCGGCATTTTACTCGGCTGACTACAAGACTGGACCTACCATTCCGGATAAGTTTAAACTTGCTTGCGAATAACAATGCTTTAATAATAGCACTTAACAATTAGTCTTTGAATTCTTTTCATTGCTTCGCTTTCATGCCCCAGTTGAGTGGAAATTGCACAAAGCAAAGCGAACAGCGTAACGTGTTTACTTTTTCCGCGAGCTTTGAAAACTGCCACTCGCTGTGCAGCTCGTGGTTTGTAGCGTGCCGGGCGTGAGACAAAAAGTGACAGTAGCACTGTAGTACAAAGTAGGGAGTTGTGTACACCGTGTCGCAAATAGGCGGTCGAAATTATCTCAGCGGTAGAAACCACAGTGGGAGCCTCACTCGAGTTCAAAAGGTTGAAAATTTGTTTTGAACCATCATAAAAGATCAAGCATAGTTGAAATAACACACCTCCAAGAAGCAAGCGAGAAGTGCGGCCCTAAAATTATTTGTTTACATTTCTCTGCTGCAAAACGTAATTGAATTTCTCAATTAGGCCTGGATTTCAGGTTGTTTTGATTAACAAATGTCAAGGCCAGACCGCCAGGCTGTCCACTAGTTAAATTTTGAAGCATGTTTTTCTGTTAGCTAAACAGTCGATAAGCTATCGATTAACAACTCCGGCGCAAAATATATCCTCTTATGGCGGGTTTTCTCTCAAGTCGAGTGACAGACGTAAAGAGCGTTTATTTTTAATCACCCGTATCTTTGAAGAGATTAATGTTTTTACGGAAGGACGCGGAAATTGCTTTGTACACTGGGCGAATGTCAACTTAAACCATTTTCCATCGTTAATTTTCATCGCTAAATTGCTAATTTTGGAATATATATATCAATATTTGAATGTTGCTGCGACTGCATTGAACAATAATTTAATGAACACCTTCGCAGCTTGTTTTGCAACATCGAATTAGGCCGTAGGTCAGAATTTTCTTAAGTTAAAACCTGCAGACAATATCATTTGATTCGCAAGATTACGTGTTTTTCAGCATTGGATTTCATAACCGGAAATAGTTGATTTGCGACTTGCACAGTTGGAATTCGCTTTCTCTCAGGAAATAAAGTGTCGTGTCAAATATGACGCAGGCACGTAATCCGATAGAGTGATCCCCACCAACTAAATGCTGATATTGTGTGGAAAATACGCTTTTTGAGTATAAAGTTTGGAAATTCGTCTCGTTTGTACTAATCACCGATCGAAGAAACAGTTTTTTGGGTAGGAAATGTAAACAAAGGAAACCGTACACCGACGGATTTGCCATAAAAACGGCAAACGTATATTGGCTTATGAGAAGGGTTGGATTACTTGGAGATACTTGCGACGGGAATCAAACAGAATTTATATACGATTTTGTTTGTTTTATAGCTAAGATTTTCGTGCGATGTTTTTTTAATCATGTAAAAACACGAAAGTCATTATTTTTCTGAAATTTCCAGTTGGTTAAGCAGTACACATAAAGTGGATACACTAATACACCAACCCAAGCAAAAACCACCTTCATTGTACAATCAACGTGGTAGAACTGAGCACCTCACAGCTTGAATTACATTTTAGGATTTCTTCATCCAACACAATTCAGGAGATGAGTTTCTCCAAGGTTTTGAGCCTGGAACGTGCGGAAAATAGGCAACATTTTCAACTTAAAAAATTGCTGTTGGTAGCACATCTGAAGTCCACCAACTTCCTATTTCCTTTAAGTGTAAACTACCAAATTTGGTCGGATTGCTCCCAGGATCAGCACCACAAGAATGTTCTCTTTGACGTCCTTCCTTTGCAACATATATTATATTGCACTTTCCAAATTCAATTATTTGAATTGCATAACAACCAATACCACAGGAAAGGACTGCTCGCTAGCTTTCATTTTCAAGTGGTTTCACTTAGTCATTTACACATTCACTTTTGTATTATTGCTGACAACAAACTAAGCAAGAACTAGCTTTGGCATAAAAGCTCATAAAGTAGTCACTGACTTTATGTACTGAGTCATGATCTGCTCAGAAATACTTTATTTTCTTTATCACACTGAAGGATTTCATGCACAGACAAAAAATCTGGGAACCATCTTTTGCAGAGCAATAAACAGCTTCAGAGAAGAGGACTGCTAAATAGCACTGAACCACCCACTGTTGAATGGCCACACTTGATGGACATCGTGAGTGTATTTATGTTAGAGCCAACAAATCTGCATATTTAACAGCTCTAGATTAAATTTCTACTCAATAGTTTTCATTTGATTCCCCACTGACCCAGTGGCTCGAAAAGTCGGAACCACCTTATGGAAACAGTAAGCAGTATGCTTAAAGGAAAAACTCATGATAGTAGTTTCTATTTGAATGGTCACACTTAATCCACAGACTCGTCAAAAGTAGAATCACCTTAGAGCACTAAATACCGCTGGTGGAAGCTTTTCTCTGTGTGACTCAAAACTATAAGAGCTGCAAAGTCACAGTTTGTGACAGACCACTTTCACGGTTTCACTCAAGGTTGGAAGGACAATACATGTTATGTTATGGTTTTGTTTTTTATACAAGTGTCAGCTGTTAACTATATCCTATATGGCATGTTGTTCGGGCGACTTTCGGTCTGATTACACGAGATTTTAAAAGCTAAACCAACATATTTGGAACTGCATTGAAAGTGTTTTCCTGTCGTTTTTCCCATATATAAAATGGAGAGTTGTGTGTCGAAACAGTGAGTAAAGCGTTTTAAGCAGACATCAGTTCATTGTTTAAGAGCGCTCATCTACGTCAGTTGAATCTCATAAAGATCATGTTCTCATTGTTAAAAGCTTTTTCAGTGAATCAAGCTCCTTTTTAACATAATGAGCGGCACTGCATGCGTTGTACTCCGTTACATCTCATTTTGACTTTTGGAAAGTCTAATCATTTAGCTTTATTTTTTGCCGATTTTGCAAGGAACTTTGGATCATCCAAAGTATAGAAGTTACATCCATGTATTCCCTTTTCAGTCAGCTTACGTAGATTGTAGCTTTTTCATGTTCAGACTTCAGATTTACCGTTTTAATGTTACTCAGTTGTTTATATATTGCAGGCGCGATGAAAATAATTGATTTTCGAAGAAAACGTGATCCTAGGCCTTGCAGTAAAGTTATGTAGCAAAAGAGATTACGTAATAATAAAGCCTATTTTGGGTTAGAAAGTAAGAAGAAAGAAGATTCTATAACTGAACGCAGTTGTAAAGAAGACAGTTAAGAAAATTTATACAACTAATTTCATTGAGTGAGGTTTCTCACGTTCCCTAACCATTTTGTGCCCTTTCCAAGGTACATTAGCGACCTTCATATCGGACTACGAGTAAGTACTACTTTTCAATTCCTAGTCGCAAGCTTAGATTATAATGCATGACACCAACTCTAGTTCCTAGAGCCTCATTCTATTCTGTTTAACAACACTGAGGAGCGAGGCCTCTGACTGAGAACGCAGCCGTTTTGAAATTTGAAAGTCGTAGTCGTACTCAATCTCGTACACGTAGTTTGATCTGAAGGTCGCTATTGACCTTAATGCAAGCTAACACAATTTGATCCTGTTGATGTGAAAGTAAATGTGAAATAGCAGAGAATTTTCCGGTTCCTGTTTCCAAATTTACCGTTGTCTTTCCGAAAACGCCTACCACGGTGGCCTGTTTTTGCGCTCTTAGGAACATTATTGTCGTAAAACTAAAGGCGTTTTTTTCTCCAAAATTTGATATGAAATTTTAAGATAGAAATTTACAGGTAAATGCAATTAAAAGCCAGTATTTCAGGCGGTTTTTAGAAGAGCCTTTGAAACAGATCCTCTTTTACCGGTCTTGAAGGTTAAGGGATTAGGTAACTTATTTTTCAACTCCACGCTAAGAAAGTGTTAAAATGTCACTTGTTAAGCAGTCAAGGAAGAAAGGCCTGTATTAATAAGGCGAGAACAATAACTAAGAGCGTGGTGTTTCGCTTGGACAACATCACAGGCAAAGTCGTTTCAAGTGATCACAACAAACGATGGCATCTATTTTGTTCCGCTAAGTCTTCAGCCTTTGATTCCAATCAAAATTACGTCTGGTGCCAGTATACAATGCAAATGATAACCTCTTGGCCTTTTTTGGATCTCCGTCAATTCATCAGTGCAATTTGAACAGGTACGGTGACTCGAGAGCTGTTGGTAATTATAGAATTAAGAAGGAAATAATAGTTCATTTATTTTCCAACTGTGCATAGTAATACATTTTTGTAAAAACCACATTAACGAATCCGCTGTTGGACAAAAAAAACTCTCTCTGGGGCTTAAAATTGAATTCAACGTTTTGCCAGAAACATCGTGGCGCGTTTGACACTGTTCTTGCTACTTGCCTAGGCTTGTCAGATATTAATGAATTGTCTTAGATCACAAAGTCCCTAAAAACAGATGTACGTCTTTCCTTGGCAAAGTGATTGGCAGAGGTCCCACGCGATAGTAGCAAGCGTAAAGAGGTGACAGCATTAGACATTGCGTACTTTCGCTTCGATCGACCTCCACACAGCATCGCACTCAGCAAAACCCGAAATGTTTCTTGAACGGTTTGGATTTCTTTACTTTACCGTTACGTTGTTGTGGACTCTATCATCGTGTTTTGAGGTCGCTGGACCTAAAGAAAAGGTTTGTGTTGACAGCTTATTATTTCCTACACGCTGTACAATTGTAACCTTGAGCAAAACATGCTAACAATACGCAATCGCCAAGGCTGAATGGCCATCTAATCCTCGTGTTCCTTACGTTTAGTTCGTTTGAGAAAGGTGAAACGTTTCGAAAACTTTTGTTATTTCGAACGTCTGTCTCTAGAACCACATTGGTGTGGTTTATTATTCAAATCTCCCTTCGCGAAAGTTATGGGGACTTCGACCTTCAGTTAGTTATAGCACCAGAAGGTTTCCTCGTGCTTTAGGATACATACATGTGTGAGTGGTCTTGACAGACTAGAAAGGCTAACCGCGTTGTCTTCAGGAAAATGTAGACACTATACTGAGCTTAAACGGAACCAAAATGCGCATTTTACGGTCTCGATGGAGTTCACTTTATATGCGAATGTTTTGGCGCTTTCTATATTTCGTGCCAACAAAGACATGGAAGTTTATCTGCGACAAGGAAGTTTATCTGCGACAGGTTCATTTTGCAGTGTTTATCAGACTAAACGAAGACGTTTCTTCAAGGACTTCGCAGGAACCTTTTTAAGTGTCAAAATTTTCGTTTTCAAATTTTTTTTTGGATCTCCTTGTTCTAAAACCGTAACTCATATCAATGTAAGAACAATGGCGTTTGTTGTATCAAAGCGTTAGTCTTGTACTAGGCATTTAGTTTGGCGTTTTACCTTACCAGTTACAATTGGCTTGACTTTTCTCTAATGCAAGAAAATGTAAGCAGAATTCGAACGCCACGCCGTTACAGATTTTCGCGGTGTGTGACTTCATGTATTTCTTAGGTATTTAGCAAGCTTAGCGTCTAGCCAAAAAGACCATAAGTAAAATTCACAAGGTGATATCCCTTCCATCGTTAGCATGCGAAACACATATTGCTGAAACGTGATTCCTTTATATAGGGCATGAAATTTCATTGTTCTCAGTGTTAGGAACGTGAGCAGGCTCGTGAAACTTAAGATCTCCGCTTCCAAAACACCACGAGGATAATAGACATGTCATCGGCTTCCCGGTGGGGTCGACCCCCGGGCCCACCAGGGAGATATGTGGGGGAATACAAGGAGATGGATGGGATTCTTTGCCCGAGGGTAGGGGAAATCTTGACATTGTTTTACGATCAAAGATTAAAGGGTGGGGGAATTCACAAGTTTGAAAAGGATGTTACAGGGATTTTCAGCTGAGAGACACCTCACTCAGGGGACTTTGTCTTGAGAGATTCCCCACCCCCGGGGTATTCTTCAAGTTTGCTTCACTGATTTTACAATCCCCTGCATGGTTAGCCCGGGGTCGACCCCACGGGGAAGCCGATGACATGTGCATAACGCATGGATACTGAGAAAATAATGACGGTTTCAAGACACAACTGGAAATTTCAGAATGTATTTTTTTACAATTCGAAAACGGAAATACTCGTTTCTTTATATCTAAGATTTCTTTTTCTCTCCCAAAATTCGCCCAAAAATAATCCACCGCGTAAACAAATTGGAAAAAGTCAAGCCGGTTGTTACAAAAACCGCTATTTAATCGACAGAGAAGGAATGAGCCACAGTAGGTTGCAACCAATTTGAACTAATATAAATTAGACTTTTTGACGTTATGTCATAACCTGTGTGTTGGGTCTACAAGGGCCATAAGGACAAATACGTTGCCGATTAATTTGGCCATTGTTTCCCGACTGCCATGGATTGATTCAAGTGTCCATAACTGAAATCCCAAAGTGCAACTGCTGCATGACACGTAAAAGTTCATCTACAAATTCAGTATGTAGTAACGAAGGATATGACTCAAGGTTTCAGTTAGGGAGAAGTGTTATTTTAATGTCATTAATAGTGCCATACTTTTCTGTATATTGTTTTTTATGTCTTGAAGGGCGCTGAAACGTTAGGACATTTTGAGGATGGGTTGTTTCATAACACCCGTTATTGTCCTATTTCTGCTGTCACAAAACCTTCGCTTGAAGGGTCGTACCAAGATGTACATTAGGGAGTTTAAGCAAAGACTACGGCAATGCCAACGAAAACGTCATTTAAACTTTTTTACCATCCAATAATTAAATTGGTAGGAACGACCTTGAAGTTAGAAAGAGAATATGCTCACAAGAATGTTCAATCTAGAAGCATAGGTGGGCTTTTTCTGACAAAAAAACATTTCGCCGTCAAGCAATCACGGCCTCCACAAAACCTTGAATATGGTCATTTCACGTACAGAAGCACAGGACTGAAATAAAAATGTACCAAATTTCCCAATGCACGTGCAAATCCATTGTACTTGCTCATCTCGTTTTGTGGCGTTCACGTTGCCATTGCCCTAGTCGTTGCTTAGGCCAGGTTCAAACGTCGAACTTTACATGTGCCGAACACTACCCATTTGAGTAGACTCAAATTATTAAGTTCGACAGTTGATTCAGACGTCGAACCTAACGGCGTCGAACTTAAATTGGTATTCACACAAAACCTTTGAGGTGGGCGGTTCTTGTTTGAAACTCTGATTTTATGCTCCCCGCTCATACGCTACAAATAACGTGGTAATACGAAGGAAAAGACCAGAAAGACAAAACAACTAAAGAGAAAGTGGCAACGAATCCTTAGAAGAAACCATATGACTTATAAAGAATGAGGCTTACTCATTACAATGCTGTTAAATAAATCAAGAGATTTCATTTGGAGCAATTATTGTATTTAAGCCTCATTGATACGTGAAAATGGGAGTAGGGATGGCGCAGTGGTGAGGGCACTCGCCTTCCACCAATGTGGCCCGGGTTCGATTCCGGACTCGGCGTCATATGTGGGTTGAGTTTGTTGTTGGTTCTCTCCTCTGCTCCGAGAGGTTTTTCTCCGGGTTCTCCGGTTTTCCCTCTCCACAAAAACCAACATTTCCAAATTCCAATTTCATCTGCTTGTAAAGCGCATTTGATCATATACACATGGAAAATGCGCTATATAAGTTCTAAATTATTATTAATTATTAATGTTATGCAGTGGACCTTTGTGAAATTCATTGCGGCAATAAAAAAATATGATAGTGATATGATATGATATGATAGCGATGATAGTTGTAATATTTGTAACATTAATATTGCTGGTACCCTTGTAATTTAGCTATTGACTACGAGAAGGGTTGTTCATTTACCCTGGCTGGCTGTTCCTTTGCTCTTTGTTTTTTCGCTGATTCGCTCTTTTTCTTTTGCAGAGTATTTACGCAGTCACTTGCCCTGAAGGAACATTTATTTCAAAATCTTCGGGCTTAACTTGTAAAAAATGCCCAAATGGCACATATTCGAACACTGTAAATACTACAAAATGCCTCCAATGCGACGAATGCCGCGGAAAAACATAACCTCGTCACACAGGCTTGCAATCTCACATCGAACACTGTATGCAAGTGTGAGCCCGGTTACTATTTTTATGATAAAGTCTTGTTCTGCTTGAAGTGCAAGGCATGTAGGAAGGGAAGTGGGGTCAAAAGTAACTGCACCTCCAACAGTAACACCGTCTGCCAGACTTGCCTGAAGGTAAGAAAACTATGAAGTACTTGTGAGTGTGGATGTTAATGTAACTTTTTTCCCCGAAAATGTCCATCCCAGGAAAATGAAAAGCAAACGGCACAACGTGAAAGTAATTCTAAGCCAGCTCTTATTGGAATTTTGAAGTTATCTTGAGCGATCTTTACTCATACACATACTATTGTTAAGACAACGTGTCACAAGAAATGAAAGAAAATTTAGTAATCAAAGTCACGCTGGAATATAGCATGGCTTATCAAGTCGGATGGGAACAGATACATCATAGAAACGTTACTGTGCTAACTAGAAGTGGAATATAAAGTACGGTTTACACAACGAATGGGTCAAATGTTATATATCATTGTTGTGGCTCAATTTTATCCTTGGTTTAAATTTGTTCTCCGTTTGCTTTAAACTAATTATCATACATTACCACAAATTACCATACCCAAAAACAAAGGGGAAAAAAGTTAAAACCAAGGATTAATTGAACCACAGCATATATCATGGTAAATGGTATGGTACATTCAACACTTTAGATTCGCCTTGTAAAGCAAATAACTTGTACTTGTGCTGCAACCTAATGTCTCTGACTCGCGTTAATTGTAAAACGACAACATACGGCCCCAATGTCAATATGTCCCTTCTCCCCACTGTTTCCCATACTTTCTCATACTTTCCCGTGGTACAAGCTAGGAGAGTTTGACACTGTCTTTCTAATTTCGATGACTATGCCTTTTTTCCTCATTAACTGCACGTGTACTGTTGTCAATTAGACTCCAAATATTAAACTGGTGGTTCTGCCATTTTTGTTCTTTTATAGGGTATAACGTATTCCAATACAAAAGATTTGACAAGTTGCAAACCGTGCACGAAGTGTCGGAGAGGTGACACTATCAGACAAGAATGCACGAGAAAAAACGACAGTGTGTGTGAAAGGGAAAGTAATGATTCAAAGGTTAAGGCAATACCGGTCTTCAGCAATTCTCCAACAATGCCAACGAGGTCTAAGTCACCCCTACCATCTAAAAATAGAAGTTGGGTGACATCGACAACAGGTATTTCAAAAGAATGTTGTGAATTCTACCATAGTCATTCTTACTAAGCGTGTCCAACCTTGTCTCCCGATAGCAAATGTACACAGTCTATAATTGTAATTCTACCCACGGCAGTTAATGTAGAGGGTTAGCTTTTTGTTGAGGTTTGATGATCGATTTCCATTTACTTTCTAAAATTATTTTTTAGCGAGTAATTATACAGGCTTACTACAGGGCGTAGAATCAGCGCATGAATTATATTATGTTTAAAAATTGATGTTTGTTCAACCAGCCACGTGGTGGTCTAGTGGTTAGTGGGTAGAATTATAATTGTAGACTGTGTACATTTGCTATCGGGAGATTGGATTGGCGTGTCTACTGTGTTATCACAAAGGAGACCTTAGATCGTCCGTGAATAAGGAGATAATTCACGCAAATTGTGAACACTGTAATGGCATAGGTCCTGCACAGTTCCCCTGTGGCCCGATTACCGCAGAATAACCTAGACTAGTAGAGATATTCTTGTGGTTACAAGACTGACCACAAAATACGACTTAAAACGTGGAACACTCTTGATGGTAAATGGTATGTTAATACTGAGTTGGCTATGGTGGTTCATATTTGTTTATAAATAAGACAAAAATGAGAGACGAATCTCAAAGAACTGTCCTGCTGACAAAATGTTCAGTGGTTTTTATGCGGCTGGAGGTTTCATTTTGATGACGATTACACGAGCTACGTCGCGGCAATTTGAATGTTTTGGTGTCGAAGCTGTGCTGAAATTAAAACCTCGCGCCAAGTGGTTTTCCCAAAGGATCAGGAAAAAGCAACATAAAGTTAGCCTAGTTTCTTCAAGTTGACACTGAACTGATTCCATCCTACCGGACTCGTTAGCTAAAGACTCGGAAAAGTATTAGAGGTACTTTGAGCAGATTAGTATTTGGTTGACTGCATTTGTGATTCATTTCAGCAAATCGACGAACCCCAAACAGCGTGCGAGGACAGCTGGTCAATTACAAGACCGTAGTTTAATCATCGCCCTCGGGGTGCTACTGTTCCTGTTTGTCGTGGTTTCAACCGCTTTCATCGTTGTGGTCTGTCGCTGTACCAGGAGGCGCCGCGCCAAGAGTTTGCCAAAAGCGGTGAGACAATACATTCATACTTTATTAAGTATTCCCAAACAGGGCTCAAGGCTGTGCTCTAAGACTGTGCTCTAAGGTTTTTTGAGCCTGTGAACCTTTGAAATTCAAGGTGCCCAGCATAGTAAAGTTTGTGCAAAAACTAAGATTTCTTTATCGCCGAAAGGCAAAAGTAACTCGGCAGGGGCCACTGGGCGCTGCTAGAGCACAGCCCTGCGGTTTTTCAGTACTTACTCACAATCTCAATGAAGTGAAATACCAATAAAAAATCTAAAATTGATAACTATTAAAATATAAGAGAAAAATTCGTATTCAATCCAGATAAAGTGAATGATGACTAAGAATCAAAAGGTCGATAAATACTAATACGTTTGCTGAACTGGTTATCTACAATCTTGGACATAACTGTTGAGAAAATTGAGCTTAGAAGCCTTTGTACGTGCAAAAAGTGATCGACTGAGTTTGAAAAGCCACCCCCCTCCCCGCAATTCAATGTTGTCTCCGCCTCCTAACCGTTTCCCTGACAATGGCGGCTTCCCAACTTTGACATTAGGGAGCTTTAGCAACGACGACGGCAACGGCAACGAGAACGCCACAAAACAATAGCCTTAATGAGCAAAAACAATGGCTCAGCACGTGCGTTTTGCATTTTGGTACATTTTTTTCCCGTCCTCTGCAAAACAATAACGTGAAATGACCAAATTTTAGGTTTTCTCGAGAACGGGAACGTGTGACTGTAAAGTTTTCTTTCTTTTTCCTTACTTTAATGGCGTTCATAACAATTTAGTCCCTGAATAGTTCGCCAGTATTTTCCAAGTTAAACAAATTGGAATAATAGCGAAAGCGTTACAAAAACGAGAAGTTCTATTTTGAAGTGAAGTTTTCGTTGCCGTCGCCGTCGTCGTTGCTAAAGCTCCCTATTAAAAAGGGGGAGGGGAAGGGAAGTTACTTAGGGATTTTGTTGACCCACAGATATTGAAGAAGAATCTTTGGATTCTAGCAGGCCTATTTTCTCAAGTAGTTTCGTCCAAGATTGTAGCATCTTCTTTTTTAACTTTTCCTAAAATATACTTAGAGGTAACTGTTTTTGGTCATCGTCCACGTTATTCCATATCTTTACTGCTTTGTAATGGAAGCTTCTCTGCCCAGCCTTCGTTTTACATAACAATGATGGTTGTGGAACGTTCCCAGTATGTTTGGCAAGTGAATAGTTTGACAGAACCTGTTATTACATGTACTCTCATTACCTAGGACCTGCCAAGTAGATGTACGGTGTTTCCTCTGATTGGTCTCTAGAGGCTTACGTATTTCGTCTCTCGTAAATATTTGAGGGGGTGGGTGGGGGTCGGGGACGTGGTGGAAAGTTGTTTAACGTCGCACGCGTAGTATGAAATATGTCTTAGTCTATTAACCATGCATTTTGTGAACAGATTTAATTCCCTCTACAATTCGGTTGTGATTGCGTGCTGCCCTTTGAATTTTTTATTTGGCCACGCCTTGCTTCTTGTTAATTCATGTGGGTGGGGCTAAATGAAGAAGATACTGAATATGTGAGTGATCATCGCAGTTATGAACACTACTTAAGCAGCAGTGAAAATAAAGCTCCAGGCTTTATTTTCACTACTGCTTGAAGGAGCTCGGTCACGATATTTTGGGTCATTGTAGGGGCCACAAAAAATACATTTAAATAATGGGAAACAGTGAAATAACAATTTGTCAGGGTAGATAAGCACCAAAGAGACAAGAATAAATGCAAATATGGCGAGGATGGAGAAGATCGAAACGGATTACAAATGCCCTTTATGAAAAATTGAGGTTAAACTTTTCAAAATCCAAAAACCGTGACGTAGCTTCTTTAAGTAGTGTTCGTAAACTGCGGATAGATATTCATTTATTTATCATATATTCATTTATTTATCCGAAGTTCAAATTTATGATTTTTCATATATTCATAATCAGAGGAAATACTGTTGTTACTAAAACGCATCTTTCTTTTCAACATAAGAGCGTGTGGTGACCAGTGTTTTGCTCGAATTTCTCATTGGGTAGATGCAGCTTATGTCATTTGGTGGCGTGATTGTGTGGTGAACTAGGTCCAAAGTGCACGAAAAGCACAATTGTGCAAAGCTCACCTTGCAATAACAGAAGCATTTTCATCAAAACTGGACTGTCCTGCTCCAAGGGAAATTCAAACCAAACCCAATAATTAGTGCAGCTAGCGAAATCACCGTTATCCTAAATAAAAGTTGAAGTACTCGGTTTCTTGGGCAATAACTGAAGACTCAATTTACACGCATGATTTTCATGCAAAGTAAAGTTTTTCGTTACTTGTTTGCTTTCTTTTGTTGTCGGTCGACTACTTAGAGTGTTTAATGCAATAGTCCCTCAGACTGCAATGGGAACCTTAAACATTGTTTGACTTCAGGGGATTTATCGACGCTTTTTGGTACTTTTTTTTTTATTCTTCTTTGTGGATTCATTCATTGGTTTATTTAAATTGATATGCAAATCTTGTTTAATAGTTTCGTTTTTGCTATTTACCAACTTTTCGGGTTCTTTCTACAGAGGTCGCCGAAAGAGGCACACCAAAGACAACTCTCACCGTGGCCCAAGAAAACGCTTACAGCTCGCTGCCAGTAGTGGGAGCCCGTCAAGGTTGGTACACTCTTGAATTATCACAGCGGTCAAACGTAAAGTGCGTGCGCAGTTCTTGCCAAATGTTACCGAAACATATGGAGAATGTGAGAGTCCTCGACTTTTCAACTTGTAAAGTTAAACTATTTTAATGCCATACCGAAGCTAAGATGTAATCTTTTTGCTACTTCCACGATTTAGTGGTGCAATATTTGAATACTTCCCTCTTTGTTTGCAGTTACGTCTTGGGTGTTACCTACATTTCTTGCCAAAAATTTCGAACGTTAAATATTCGGACGTTTTATTTCGGACGTTACATTTTCGGACACTTCATTTCGGACAATTTCGGACAGAAATTTCGGACAACTTGCTGAAACAGAGCTTAAGTATAAATTTACGCCTTTAAAACAGGAATTAGACTTGAAATGATAGTTTCACTGCACCCTCAAGGTTTCACAGATACACCAACGAGAAAACAACACATATGCTGTCAACCCATTATCTCAAGTAGCTAGGGCTCTAAGTAGTAGGGCTTTGGAGCTCAAAATGGAATTTATCTACAATATGCTTTCCATTAGAAACAAAAACTTTCCTTTCCAGTGATAAAAAGAACGAGTCTTGAATATATGTAATGGCGTCGCCCAAGAAAGTACTTAAAAGTCGGGTTTTACAATGTACTGTACTGTACTGTATGTTCTGTATGTTCGGACTCTTGAAATTTCGCACGCTTAAAAATGTCGGATGGTTTTATTTTCGGACGCTTTGTTTGTCCGAAATTAAAATCGTCCGAAATTTTTGGCAAGTAATGTATACCACACCATCACTCCCCCTTCGTCTTTAACTAATTGACTGTTCTTAGCACCCTACAAGGGCCTTGTTCATTGAGCAAATTATATTGTAAATACGAGAAAAGGAATATAGATATTGGCCGTAATTTCGCGCGTGCTCAGACGATTGACCGCTGCAAAAATGTCTCGTCGTACGTCTATCTTACGTCGCTCTTAATTCTCAAGGTATGTTCAACTAGCGGTACTCCGGAATAAGAAAGAACGGAAAATCTCGATATGTCAATTTTGAAGATCGGACGTGTTCCGCTAATTCACCATTTTTTCTGAGTTCAGGGAAGTTTCCTTCTTGTTGCAAAAGTGCCGCCGATTCTTTTTCCGGAATACAGTCAACTCTCGAATTGTGGACATCTCTCCATTAACGGCAAACCGTTACACTGATAGCAGTTGGGCTCCCGGCGAAGATGCGTAACTGAAAACATACGGGTGTTTAGATATTAATTCAATGATGTGTTATAAAAGGAGTTGACTCTAAGGCCAGTTGAATACGCTTTAGAATGGTGTAATTAACTCCTGAGTTAAGGGTAGTTAGCAGTTCCTGTTCGCCTTTCTTACATCAGGTGGTTCCCGTAGGTCTCTCACGTTCTGGGTTTGCTTCCCTGTTTCCTGTGTATCCCCGGGCTTAGTGTCAGAGTTAAGGTTACTTTGTTAAACTTTGTGCAAATTGGGTTATTTAAATAACGTCAGGATTTGGAGAGCGAAGCCTTAACGATGTTTGTATAATTGCCAGTGCTTCATTGAACGGATTTTTGTCAACTTGCTAAATTTCGTGAATTAGAGACGCACTTAAGAAAGTAACCTTAAGGAACCTGCAAGCATGACTTTGCTTTGTTGTTTGACGTTGTGGCTTCCTCGTGAATTCGTGTTTCCAACTTGTGGGTCATCAGGTAATTCCTCATTCTACACCAACAACAACTAGGCAAGACCTTCAAGGGCAATACTGCGACCATTGCATGTTCAGAAACTAAGGTTTTTTTCCCTCTTTCGATCTGATCGCCAAAGCCGTTGTCACCGACTTGCCTTAAACCTTTCAATTGATACCGTGGCTTTTCTTAACGTCTCGACGCTTGCAATCTAGCTACACAACCGGTTACTGGCTGGCATTGCTCTTTAAGTAGCACGGTTTGCTGCGTGTTCTTCTCGTCGTCAACGATCGCATCCCACGTGTTCGACTCTGGATACACTCTGTGTGGTACATTAGCTGGGTGAGCTTGTACTCATTTCTTCAATGAGCTCGTGACCACTGGCGTTTGCCTCATAAGAGACGTGCCACTGCGACCACGAAATATGAAAATTACTTCAGTTGGATCGCTTGTTCTAGTGTGAATCCTTAGCTGTCTTTATTGTTAGTCCTCTTGAACATTTCCAAGGGATCAGCAAAAGAGCAAAGCCACCAAGATAAAGGCAGGCTCATACCTTTCAATTTATACTGAACCATATATATGCCATCGATACCACAAAAGCCACCGTGTGTTGGTCACCCGAAACAAAACGCAAACAAGGAAGACCCAGAGTGAGAGGACTGGTTAAAAGCATCCTAAGTAAGTAATGGCTCAGATATTTACAAATGTAAGATCACGTCTTACCTTGTCAGAACGGCCTGACAATCTGATAGGTTTTATTAACCGCCCACTCCTATTTACTTTCATGGAATACTGCTTGGTAATGTCTAGGTTAACCGTCAAGACTGAAAGAGACCTAACCGTCGGCTACCCTCCCCTCCCCTCCCGCAATACCGCCACGTACACAGTATAATCTTTTAATTATTATTCAACTGTTCTTTCAGTTTCTTCTGTCTTGAGTAAGTGTGAACGCCAAGTTTGCGCGTATGATGCAAGGACCAACAGGCCTAGCCTTAATATGGCTATGCAACATAATCGTAGTATTATTTTGAAAAGCCTAGACACACTTCAATCACAAAACGTCAACTTAATATGGCTATGCAACTTAATCGTAGTATTATTTTAAAAAGCCTAGGCACACTTCAATCAAGATGGAAATGTATGACAAAAATCATAATGACGTGATTTGCGATCAGTAATATACGCAAGCCCAATTTGATGGAAGCTTTTGCTTCCTCCCGTACTTATTCACCATTTTTCCTGTCCCCAAGGGCTTAAAAACCAGCGTCTTTGCGTTTAAATTAGTGCGCTATGCTTGAAATTCTTCCATGTAGGTTTCACTTGTGTTTACAATTTTGCGCATTTGCTTGTCCATGCATCGTACATGTAAACCAGCATTCACTTCTGAAGAAACGATAAAGCTATACTATAATTATGCTAAAAACTAACTGCTTGAAGTTAACGTTGACTTTACTGCTAATTCAATTCTTTGACCCACTTACTGAAATCTTTCTTCTTTTGTTGTATCTGGTCGTACTCGAATGAAGTGGATTGTCTGGCCAGATCTGTACTATCTCAGCCGCGCCTAAAGTACAGAACAAATCTTCTATAATTGTCTGGGACATGCTGCTGTTTTCGTCATGTTGTTGAGCCTGGCTGACCCGCTGTCATGATTGTTTTCTGCGGTTTGGCACTGCAGAGGAGATTACTGGACCATATGGCATGCTATCGACCCTTGCGCCACATCTGGATGCTTTCTTCACTAGATGGAAATTTCACAGCAGGTTCAGGTGTAATAACAGCCATCGAAAAGGTCGCAGGAGAAGACAGATTTTTGGATTAGCCCTCGAAATCGGCGCACTCGCCACACGAATCAATAGTCAAATCAACACTTGACCATCATTTGCAAACCGCATAAGTACCCTGGCATTGGCTTTGGCATTGAATTTGGATCTCAATAATTTTGATTTTTCCAACCGCAAAACTGGACGTAAAAATTAGAAGTCGTTATAAGCGTTCCCGTTGAGGTTATTTCGGCACAAGTCGTCGCCAAGCTCTAAGCAGAAATTTGTTACCTACTCGATACCCAGGAACTCTTGCCTGCTACATGGCCTTTAGTCAAAGCCTTGAGGACTGACACAAAGCTAAAGTAGGCGTCCTGCTAGAGTGGCCCCTCGATTACTTCTGCTTAAATTCTAAGTTTTATTTGCAACCAACCCGACAGAAAAGGCAACCTCTTTTGACAAGAGTGGTTCCCCACTATCAAGCTAACCATATGTGCATCTGTACCTCAATCATTTTGAACAATCAACTTCGCAGCCTGTGTTCATTTCTTCGATTTCGCCTCACCAGAGCGACGCAGAATGAGGCAAGAGATTCCAAACATCCTCTTCTCAGTGCAGTTTTTAGATGGACAATGTTTATCCTTGGTACGTCTTTCAGACGGCTGTCAGCTCTACCAGCAGCCAAGTCTGGTATTCGCTGTGCGCATCCTTCAGGAAGACTGCAACTGTTTGACTGTGATCAGAAGAGGCATTTTCCAAGTCAGCCTCGGTAAACAGATGTATAAAAACACGGGATGCTTCTTTTTTGCTTCTATTCTACTCTCTGGGTCTCCCTGCCTAACCTATTTGCTGTAACTTCTCGCCTCTTGCCATATTCTGATGAGGTTGAGGGTCCCAACTAGGAATCCCCTGGACCTCTCACTTGGGCTATGAAGGCTTGTGGTGCAAGGTCCAGGACAATTGTTCGGTGATGCCTTTACTCTGGTAGCTCCACTTTTCGTTAGCCCACGAGAAGCCTTTAAAGTGGTTGTTGGTTGGGTTCTCCCATGATAACGAAGTGATTTTGTCACATCTTAGGGACACTAATATACCGTTATACTACGTTAGTTTTCCGTAGAAGCCGTAATCCACTCTTCTGAGTCGATGGTAAGGCAAACCTTGTAGCTGATCCCTCTCCGTTCAATTTCAGGGCCTCAGGCAACTGGCCCCACAAGCAGGCCAAGAAGAAATTGTGATCTCCCCCACCCTCCGGGCCAAGATGCAGGTAGTCTAGCCGAGAGATGCCTTTATTACCTTTCCCATGGTTTAGTCATGTCATCCCACCGTGTCTATCTATCTGCACAACGCCGATTTATTGCCTTTTGCAAGCAGGATTTAAAGAAGGCCACCGATAGCTTTCCACTCCCAGCTGATGAACACACATTGGTGCGTTTTTGTACAATGCTGGCTGACAGTATGAACTATCCTTCTATTAAGATCTACCTGTCTGCAGTCCGTTCACTCCATATCGACAATGGCTTGCCCGATCCTTTAATCAACTCTCATCAGTTACAGAATCTTCTTCGAGGCGTTAAACAAGTTAAAGATACTTCCACTCCAGCACGGCTTCTTATTACAGTTGAACTGATGAGGGCCATTCACCATTCCTTGGATTTCAGCGAACAGGACAGTTTGATGATTTGGGCTGCTTGCTGCATAGGTTACTTTGGTTTTCTACGGATTGGCGAGTTCACCGTCAACTCGGCGTTTAATCCAGACATTCACATGACGGTCGGCGATATTGAAATTGATGCTCAGGTTAATCGAAATTTCTTCAAAGTCCACGTGAAATGCTCCAAGACGGACCCTTTTCGTGAGGAATGCCACATTTACGTGGGTCGTGGCGATACCTCCATTTGTCCATTTGTTGCCATAAGCAATTACTTGAATGTGCGTGGACCAGCATCGGGGCCCTTGTTTTTGCATCGTGATGGAAGTCCATTATCTAGGCAGAAGTTGTCAGCTACGTTGCAGCCGATCCTGCAATCAGCTGGGTTTTGGCCGGATAAGTACTCAGATTACAGCTTTCGGAAAGGGGCAGCTAAAACTGCAGCTTCGCGTGGAGTTCCTGAAGATCTCATCAAAACGTTATGCCGAACGTCCATTGTTGCTTACGAGGCCTACAGCAGGACTTCTATTAGCAGTATTCGACGTGTTACCAGTCAGTTAGTTTAGCAGGTACGGCAATTTTCAGGGTTTCTGGTGGTTATGCGCCGCGAGAAACAGTCTCCTTTGTTGCTATTTCATCACCAGCTTGGTGTTTCATGGCTTGCTTGCAGGTTGCCGGCAATGTAGGCCCGCTTCGTTTCAATGTCAGTTTGTGGGAACCCCTCATCTAACCGTGACTAACGTTAGAATACACTATGTAAAAGTAAGGTTCCATAGAAAAACCGCTCGAAATTTACTTATTTCAAGCGGTTATTTTATTAATTGAAAATATGCCAGCGTGTTTTAATACAAGGCTGCTTGATTTTTTTCAGGTGCGGAAAAAATGCTACGCAACGTGCCTTACACACTTATCAACGACCTCGCAAAGTACCTCAACCCAGGAAGCAGATGGAAGGTCCTTGGAGGACATCTTGAATTTAACAATACTCAAATAAGCAATTTTGGGCTTGTGAAAGAAAACGCAACACAAGTCATGTTAGAAGAATGGGGCCAAAGGGAGTGCGCCACGGTTGCGTATCTCATGAAGACTTTCGCCGCTATGAACTATCAAAAAGAAGCAAAAATATGTGCTGAGTACGTGTAGTTCTGTGCCTTTCTAGTAAGTGTTCTTGTTGGTGTTGACATACGTTTAGTGTCTTGTCCGTTATCGACGTGGGGCTCTTGTTTATCGTCGTCGCTGATGTGGGCTTTTTGTGTCTCTTCGTCCGTCAAACGGTTACTTCAGAACGTCTTTCACTCGGAAAACGGAGAAAAAAAAATGAAAGAACAAGTGAAGCATACGTATGACTTAGTCTGTTGTGCATGTACAGTGTATATATTCACTTACCTGCTCTTATAGTCTTGTCAACTATTGTCCGACTTCTTAAAAATAGGTTGCAAACATTGTTCTGAATAACACGAGCAAGCTTAATCTTTGACAACTTTTCTTTGCCACCAATGTTTACACGAGCAATGAAAATCTGCCAGATCTGAATTTTGTCTCCTGTAGGAGATAATTTTTGGTAAAAATTAAAAAAACCTGCACTAATCACCTCTATCCTCGCGTGGGGTGGGGGATAGAAAGGCAATGAAAGTTCATGAAAATCTGGAAACAAGTTATGTCACATTAGAATTCTAAACTTGCTTTCGGTGCAATGTTTGCCCTCTTTTCGCAGTTCAAGTGTAAGCAGTACTCGTATCCAGAATGTCCTTTTCTCTCGACTCGCCGTCTTTTGTATTCGTTGTTTACTACTTTCTTGTTATGTGTGATGTTGTGTCTATACTACTTGTGTACATACGCTTAATTTATTATTTTGGATTTACTAAGTAAAGTATTTTCCAACAATCGAATTGAGATATTTGTAGCATATATGAGGAAACTAGTTCTTTAAAAAGACGTTTTGCTTTCAAAAGTACTTTCTATAGTAATATACTCTTCTCGGCAAAAGAACGAAATAATATTTGGCATTTTATGCCGTTTACCAGTCACTCAAATGACGATTATATTGATTACATGAGATGAAAAGCATTTTATAATTTTAGGGTAAGAGTCTGGGTTTTTTCTCTCTCTCTCTCTGTTTAATAAGAGGTGCACCATATTTCCTCAAACAAGGCGCTCATTTGAAATCAGTTTCCAGCTTCGTTTCACCAGCTTGAATTTTTGACATTTCGTTGTCCTTGACAACAAATGTGGAGGAAATTCAAGTTTATCATACCACACTCCCTGTTTCTAACTTCCTTTCACTTAAGCGCATTGGTAGTTGATTTTGCTTTTAGAGTACAAAGGGGTTGTGTAGTTGAAGTTTTTCTTTTTGGGGGTGGGGGGAGGGGGGCACTTTCTTGATCATGGGTGCTTAAGAGAGGAAATGCAGTATTCTGTAACCTTTTCATGCATGAGAGTTACAAAATGACAACTTGCCAAACACTGAGTTCTTTATAATTTTTAGAGACACGAGTTTTTTTTTTTCTATTTTCCCTAATTGAACTGAACTTTACTTTTTCTATTAATCAACTAGGAACGATCAAAAAGCAAATTAAGTCTTTTTTGTATTTGATAACAAACTTTTTTCACAGAATAATTTTGTATTAATTTTTGGAAGTCCTGGGGAGTGAAATTATCAATGACTGTTACATTGCAAAATTTTGAGAATTGAATCTTGGTAACTACTGTGATGTTAACTGAAATTCTATTTAATGATGGAATATTTCTATGGGGAATAGATTAATGTGGGCAACCTAACCAGGAAATAGCTAATAACTGCAAAGATGTGACTTCCTGCGTCCAGTTTATTATATTGAGCGATAGTCTTGGAAGAGAAGAATGTCATTTATAATATTATCTGTTTGTTAAATCCCGCCATTGGGAGCAAATGTAAATTTAATTTAAGGATATTCTCAGAGAAAAAATGAAAAAAAAGTAATGAATTTGTTTTGACAACAGACTTCAAACGTTTGGGTGATAGGAATTTTTCCCCTTGAGGCTCTCTTTAACATAAGATGACTACAACTTTTCTCAGCATGAATTTTTTCCTACTTCATACTTTGAACATTTTGAACTGTTTTGTCTGGTAAAGATTTGGTCCTTAACCCTTTATACTCTTGGAGTTCAGAGTTCATATTTCACAATTTCCAACCTATAATTGGCATGTATAAGTCACATGTAACCCCCTGTCAGTTTCAAACTGCTCAGTAGCTTACATTTGAAGAGTAGTCACTTTTGACGGTTTAAGACGAAATCCGCTAGAAAATCGAGCAATTTCAGGTTTTAGTGGACAAAACTCTGGTACCAGAATAATTTTAAGTATTTTACAGTCATATTTACATTTTCTTAAAGCTAAATACATAGATAATTGCCTGAAATAACATCGAAAACAGTTTCGCATGGGAACGAGAGAAAATAAATTTCAAAGTTTAGAGAACTTGTGCAAACACAGGCAAAATTTCATCATCAGTTTCATTTCACCAGTACTTTCAAGTGTTTGATACATTACTTCAACATTCGTTTTCAACTTTTGGTGTTGCTAGAAATGAATTTTTTTTTTTTGAGAAGATATTTAAAACAGTCTTACAGAAGTTTGCAATATGATGAAAATAATCTTCGTACTAGGTTTTTGTCCACTTGTTACTCGAACTTCTGGTGGATTCCGTCTTAACCATAGGATGCATTCCTTTGGGATGATCCAGATCAGGATAAATGATCGAAGATCACTCACATCATGGTGCATCAAAGGAACCGAGGAATCCACTCTGGGAAAGGATTTGTTGGTTCCTTTGATACACCATGATCCGAGTGATCTTGAATCATTGATGGTGATCACAATCATCTCAATGGCATGCACCCATCAGAGCACCTTGTACCGTATCATAGGAAAATACAACTCAGTAGCCCTCCTATGAGTGACCAGAGTAATTTTAGCCAAAGACCATTTAATAAGAACCACTTTGTAGATGATATATATAATATTGCACAGCACAACATGAAAGTTATTCTCAGTGGCTTTCATATTATGCTCACACTTTAGGATTTCATCCACACACTGAACTTTCCTGCACACTACAATAATAAGTTCCAAAAGAGAGTTTCAAGTGAATAGTGACACCATACCCATTTCACATGACTTGAGGAGTTGTAAAGGGTTAATGAAGACATCTTTCCTCTCCTGGTTGACCTGCCATGAATAAAACACGTTTGTAAGAAAGAAAGGTTTTATTTATGTAAGGGACATTCAAATCTATTTAATATGTAATTTATTCACCAGGCAGTTATTTTAGGAGGCCTTTTTCATGGATAATATGTTCAGAATTTTTTTTCCGTGGAGGATATGCTCAGAAATATTTTTTGCAAAAGGAAATTTTGCTATACTTTTGTTATGGCAGCAATAAATAGAATGTTGATAAGCAGCTTGTACATTATTGTGAGACTTAACTTAATTGGGCTGGGTTTTGAACATTCTTGCATGTATTGATTTGCACAATTTGAGCCTCTTGAATCTTGTATCTTGAACCAACTCTTACTTATTAAGCACCCTTACAGGTATATCCCAAGAATTTGATAGTGTACCTTTCCTGGAGAGTAAGGATTTGCTCTCTGAGCCCAGGAAAGGGGTGGATTTGAGCTTTTGGTCTGCTGGGATATTTGCTAGTTTTTAGGAGTCTGCAGTAAAGGACCTGGTCTTTGTGAGGAAACAGTTCTTGCAAAAATGGTTTCAAGTTAGTTTTTGGAGGCTATGCCCGCCAGTTATGTACAGTTTTTGAATAAGCTAAACAACAGTCCTGAGGCACCTAAGGGTGGGGCATTTGAGCAGCTTTCTAGCCCTTGGGGAGGGGTGTTAAAACACTTGAATGCCAGCTGGGGGTGGGGATGTTTTAGTTTCAAACTAGCCGTCTTTTACATGCGTTGTATAGCATTGAGCTCACACCATTTATCTTCCATCCTTTTTTTTTGCAATAGGCTAGTTTTGAACCGAGTCGAGGTTCAGGGGAATAATTTGCATTTCCTTTGTTTTTGACAAAAGAAAATGCAAATTATTCCCCTGAACCTCGACTTGGTTTTTTTGTTCTCTCACAATTCAAAACTATTTCTTTGGGCTTGTTAAGATTATGGGTAGTTGCTGAGATCTTCAATAAACAGCAAATTCCTAGGTTCTTTTACCTTTCTTGGGAAAATGGAAGCCTAAAAAGAGGAGCCTTGGAACAAGATTGGCAAAGAACTACAGCCAACTGTCTCTTTAAAGGCGATTTCCAGTCCGTACTGCGCAGTCTCAAGAGTTTGTTTACGTTTTTTGTTTTGATTCATGTAAGACGTCACAAAATGTAATGTTTTGCAATCACTTACATGAAGTAGATTCCGCTAGTCTTTTGGGCTGTCACGCAACGCCCCCACCACAAAGACATTTTGAGCCCTCATCAGCAATCTTTTTCGGTGTCTCCTCCGCCATGACCAGCAACACTATCTAGATTATCTGCCACATCCACATTTTCGCACGAAACCTTACGATTTTCTGGCATGTGATTGGTCTGTTCAAAAGACCGCAAACAAACCGCAAGGACAATGATAAAAATGCAGTTCGGATGTCAGAAGCCGCTTCTTTTGGGGGGAGCATTGCGTGACAGCCCTAAAAACGGCTGCGAGGGAGACTAGTCGACCGCCATTGTGGATGCAAAGCTTTATGCTTCGTTCTTTCTGGTATCACCAGAGAAAACAACTTCGTAGCTGTAAAAATCAAAGATAAAGTTGGGAAAAGAATTTAAAATGCCTCAACTATAAGGTAAGTGGTTCGTAACGGGCTTACGGTAATCCGCGAAACGAAACGAAACGAAACGAAACGAAACAATTGGTAATCGACGAAACAAAAAAAAACCAAATAGATGGCACGAGAAATTTGACCTCCCTTCCAAAATTGACCTCTCTAGATGCCTTGTTTCGCTAAATACCAATAGCGGTCGATTGGTAATCGACGAAACAAGGCTCGCAAACTATTTTGAAAAGCGCCCTGCCTTCGAAAATTATCTTGTTCGATAAAGCAAATACTGGCTTACAGATGACAGGAGAAATTTGCCCTTTCTTCTAAAAACCGTCCTCGCTAAATGCCTTGTTTCGCTAAATACCAATAGCGGTCGATTGGTAATCGACGAAACAAGGCTCGCAAACCATTTTGAAAAGCGCCCTGCCTTCGAAAATTATCTTGTTCGATAAAGCAAATACTGGCCTACAGATGACAGGAGAAATTTGCCCTTTCTTCTAAAAACCGTCCTCGCTAGATGCCTTGTTTCGCTAAATACCAATAGCGGTCGATTGGTAATCGACGAAACAAGGCTCGCAAACTATTTTGAAAAGTGCCCTGCCTTCGAAAATTATCTTGTTCGATAAAGCAAATACTAGCTGGCCTACAGATGACAGGAGAAATTTGCCCTTTCTTCTAAAAACCGTCCTCGCTAGATGCCTTGTTTCGCTAAATACCAATAGCGGTCGATTGGTAATCGACGAAAGAAGGCTCGCAAACTATTTTCAAAAGCGCCCTGCCTTCAAAAACTATCTTGTTCGATAAAGCAAATGTAACTTTCGTCGAATGAAGGATTCCGTCGAAACCTGAACCTCAGGGTTCGTACTCTTTGTTGGACTAAAAAAGTCAAGGACTTTTGAAGGACATTCCAGGGCACAAAACCAATTTTTCAAGCACTCCATGTAGTAAAAAAAATCCCTTTACAATGTGATACTAGACGATCGGGTTTAAGGGATAACTGCCAGGCGGATTTGTTCAAGTCTAAGTCTTTTCTAGTTCTTCCACTAAGTGGAAACAGTAAAACAGCAAATTTCAAGGTTTTTCAAGGACCCAATGTACTTTTCACTGACTTTCAAGGCCTTGAAGTTTGATTTTCAAATTCAAGCACTTTCAAGGAATTTCAAGGTGTGTGCGAACCGTGGAACCTTGCTGAACAGTGGAAGGAAGCTCAAGAAAACCAAAGGATGGCAGCTTGAACGCCATGTTGACAGAATAACAACAAGATTCCCGCCAAATTTGATACAAGTGACCGGCAACGGAAGTGTCACGCATTCTCTCACGTGAGAATAAATAATAGTAAATTGCCAAAAAACCAAAATAAATGAGTAATATTAGAGTGCGATCATCTTCCGCATCAAGAAGTACCTTCGATGATACCATTTTCGATTTTAGGCTACTTAAGATTATTAATAAAGATTAATCAATTTTTTTTTTCATTTTTCGGGATGTATTTTATAGAAGGCGCTTTAACTCTGCGTTTACGAGCCTTGTTTCGTCGATTACCAATCGACCACTATTGGTATTTAGCGAAACAAGGCATCTACCGAGGACGGTTTACGAAGAAAGGGAAAATTTTACGTGTCATCAATAAAGCAGTATTTGCTTTATCGAACAAGATAATTTTCGAAGGCGGGGCGCTTTTCAAAATAGTGTGCGAGCCTTGTTTCGTCGATTACCAATCGACCACTATTGGTATTTAGCGAAACAAGGCATCTACCGAGGACGGTTTACGAAGAAAGGGAAAATTTTACGTGTCATCAATAAAGCAGTATTTGCTTTATCGAACAAGATAATTTTCGAAGGCGGGGCGCTTTTCAAAATAGTATGCGAGCCTTGTTTCGTCGATTACCAATCGACCACTATTGGTATTTAGCGAAACAAGGCATCTACCGAGGACGGTTTACGAAGAAAGGGAAAATTTTACGTGTCATCAATAAAGCAGTATTTGCTTTATCGAACAAGATAATTTTCGAAGGCGGGGCGCTTTTCAAAATAGTATGCGAGCCTTGTTTCGTCGATTACCAATCGACCGTTATTGGTATTTAGCGAAACAAGGCATCTACCGAGGACGGTTTACGAAGAAAGGGAAAATTTTACGTGTCATCAATAAAGCAGTATTTGCTTTATCGAACAAAATAATTTTCGAAGGCGGGGCGCTTTTCAAAATAGTATGCGAGCCTTGTTTCGTCGATTACCAATCGACCACTATTGGTATTTAGCGAAACAAGGCATCTACCGAGGACGGTTTACGAAGAAAGGGAAAATTTTACGTGTCATCAATAAAGCAGTATTTGCTTTATCGAACAAGATAATTTTCGAAGGCGGGGCGCTTTTCAAAATAGTATGCGAGCCTTGTTTCGTCGATTACCAATCGACCGCTATTGGTATTTAGCGAAACAAGGCATCTAGCGAGGACGGTTTTTAGAAGAAAGGGCAAATTTCTCCTGTCATCAGTAGGCCAGTATTTGCTTTATCGAACAAGATAATTTTCGAAGGCAGGGCGCTTTTCAAAATAGTTTGCAAGCCTTGTTTCGTCGATTACCAATCGACCGTTATTGGTATTTAGCGAAACAAGGCATCTAGCGAGGTCAATTTTGGAAGGGAGGTCAAATTTCTCGTGTCATCTATTTGTTTTTTGTTTTTTTTGTTTTTTGTTTCGTCGATTACCAATTGTTTCGTTTCGTTTCGTTTCGCGGATTACCGTAAGCCATTCGTAACGAATAATATCTAATTCCAACGAGTTAGACTCACAAACATTGGGATGCTGAGATTGCGCAGTACGGACTGGAAATCACCTTTAAGTGGACACCAATGTAACCATGCAGCTCTCAAATCAAAATGAAGAATGATCCTCGCAGTTGTGCACACAATTTATGCAATTGGAAACTAAGCCTGAAAAATAAGCCAGAAAACTGAAATTCAATATCCAGGGATGGGATGCTGCTGGCCACTATCTGACCATGTTAGGGAGCAAAACAATACAATTTTGTACTAGAAATTGATCCAGTTCCTATCTCTGATCAGTTTTAAGACAAATGGCAAACCAACCATTGTACTTTGAACAACCGAACGAGCCCTGGTTGATTAAAGCTGCTTCATGTCTGCAGGGGTTTCAATAAGGGCCAGGAAACCGGCAAATTGGCTGGCTGTAACCATAGTTTTGCCCACCAACAGCACAATGACATCAAGGTATTATTTTAATGAAGAAATTAAACCTAAACATTTGCCAGCCTGTGAAAAGTAATTCCTGCTCAGAACTTTCATGAAACTGCTGTGTCTGCTGACCTTATAAAAGTTGTTTGGCCAATACAATGTTTGCCTGTCCCAACTTTCATTTAAAGGGTTTCGTGGTGGGCACCAGTCCTTAGAAAAGGCTCAGTTGGTTAATATATAATGGTAATCAACAGGCTGTTTACCCCATGCTCCCAGGTCAAGCCGACTGGGTGATTGGGTCACATGTGCTGTGTTATATACAGGTTGTTTACCAATTACATAGGATAACTGGTGAGTTAATGGGTAAATGGTAAGCAAACATTGTACCATCTGTGCAATTCATTCCCATTTACAGAGAGTCTGAAACTAGCTGCCACTTGGAAAATCCTAAAAAAAATGGTTCCGTTTCTCTGGGAAATTTATTACTCGGGATACTGTAAGTATACCGAGTTATAAAATGTGTCAGATTTCAGTCTTTTTTTTTTTTTTTTTTTTTTTTTTTCCTGTGCAGCAAAATGCACAATACAATTACGTTCCGGTGTTTGGATTGGCCAATGCACAATAGCAGGCACGTGGCTGTGTGTTCATTGGTTAAAGCAAACCACATAGTCCAAAGGTCGAAAGGCTAACATCACGCGACGGTTGTTTACAAGTTATACAAATTCATCGTGTTTGAGTTGTGAAGCTAGATATTTTAAGAGAGCACAGTCTGTCCCCGTGAAAAGGTTTGCCAAGTGTTAAGAAAAAGTTGGAAGCCTCGCACGTGTACGAAATCGAATTCTGTGACAGAAAAATTACAGATTTGCACAAAGTTGTTTTCGTAATGTGATACCTTCGATTTAATACGTGACCGCAAGTGAACACTCAAGGTTAAATGATCCACTTCGACCGCGGAACAAATTTTCCTGTACATGTCTTTGTAAAGTTGTGAAACTGGATTTTAATACAGTACAGACTGTCCGTGTGAAAAGGTTTGCCGAATTTAAGACAAGGTTGGAAGCCTCGCACGTGCTGTGAGTATCGACTCGAATTAGAACGTTGTGACAGTTCTATATTTAGATAATCGCAAAGTTGTTTTGATGTAATTTGATCCGGATTATACTACAACTCAATCGCTGTGACAGATCTATATTTAGAGACAAGTTTGCGAATTTTTGGTTTTCACGTGCGTCAGAAAAAAAAAACTCAAATTAAACATTTACATTTTTTACCTTCATCAGGTAAATGACATTTAAGCCAAGTAACACGCTTTGTTTTGAAAATAGAGCAGTTTGAATTTCAAGTTCTTTTTACAATGCGCCACATCTGGACATGTCACATACACGGAAACGATTCGCCTTGTGTTTTCAAGTTTGTTTTCAAGCTTCGCAGAGAGAAAAAACTCCAGATGTTGCCACTTAATCTAGAAGTAAACAACAACAGCTGACAAGAATATGGATGGCAACTCTCAAAACGGTTTAACGAGCTTTGCTCGAACGTGAACAAAAAGGTCTTACGTGAACCCAAAAGCAAACCATTAGCCGGATAGTTTCGAGAATCAGAAAGCGTGCGTCCGGCTTCTGGAACAAAAAAGTATCCCGAGTTAACGCTCATAGAGCGTCTTGTTAAAGCTACAGGGTGTTTCAAAAGTTCGTTCCGATTTAGAGTTGTTTATTTTTTAAACAAATCAATTGTTTCTTAGAACTTTATCAATACAATGAGGTAGAGAATTTATTAAAATAGCTGCTACTAGATGCCTTTCTTTCGATTTTCGCGCCAAGTGTGCACACGCGCTTTTTCCCGCCATGTTTTTCGCGCCCTTTGTGTCCCGAATTTGTTGTTATTCTCTGATTGTTTTCCTGACCTTTCTGTTTTCACTGTCACGAAAATGAAGTCAGACATTGTTTATGCTAGAGCTCAAGCAGCCATACTACGATCATCTGGTCATTCAGTCAAAGAAATTGCTAAATTTTTTAACAAGACAGTACGTTGGGTGAACAAGTGGTCGAAAAGAGAGTGCTTCGAAGACAATCCAAGAAGCGGACGACCGTCTGTTTTGACCAATGCTGCTCGAAAATCAATCGAGAAAGCGAAGTACAAACGGAACAATTCAACAAGGAAGATTGCCAAGAATCTTCAGCAGAAAAATATCGAAGTTTCGGGCATAATGGTGTGGAGATACATGACCAGGAAAGGATGGAAAGCTTTCAAGCGAAAGAAAATACCTTTGCTGAGCGAAAAGCAAAGGAAAGCCCGTTTGAGATTCGCCAAGAAACACGTGAAGCTGACAGCAGAAGATTGGGACAACTTTTTATTTACAGATGAGTGTCCTAAATATCTTTTCAAGTACCCTAATCCAAAAAACGACATCGTTTGGGGCTCGCAGGAATGTTATGTTCCTCCAGCTTTCCAAGTGAAGTAGAGTGCGAAGGTAATGGTGTGGGGTGGTATGACAGGTCGTGGGCTAACAAAGTTACACATGCTACCCACAGGCCAAACCTTAACGTCTGAGTACTACATCAACCAAATCCTTGAGAAAGAAGTGAAACCCTTGACATCAAGTCGTCAGGTGACAGGTGGCCCGATAGAGAGGAAATTGTTTAGCTCAAAGAAAGAGATGACATTCGTTCAGGATGGAGCACCGGCTCACACTTCAAAGGCAACTCAGACATGGTGGCAAAAGAATTTGCCAAACTTTTTAGCCAAGGATGGCTGGCCAGCGAACTCTCCTGATCTCAATCCCATTGAGAACATCTGGAGTATTGTTGACGAGACAACGTACAAAGATCCAGCTCCCAAAACGATGAAAGAGCTGAAAAGGCGACTACGCTTTGCATGGAAAAATATGACTCTTGACACGTTAAAGGAAATCCCACATTCTATGGCCAGGTGCTTAGAAAATGTCATTAAAAATAAAGGCGGGCATTCTGGTTACTAATAATTGAAATGATCGAATGAAAAATAGGCAAACAATAATATGCCTTATTTTTTAAATGTTACGTTTAATAAATAATGAAACGTTAGAAAAAAAACAAATGGGAACGAACTTTTGAAACACCCTGTAGTTCCTTGAAATTTGAATATGTGGTGTAACTCTAGAAGATCATTATATTAAAACATTTTTAAGGTTTCGATTCCGTTGCCATGGTAACCATTTAAACAAGTACGCAAAATCTCTTAAAGGTCAAATGAACCAAAATTTCGAAAACTTCTCTTTGTGTCATTTCAAAGTGACCGAACATTAAAGAGGACTACTGGAATACAAAATCACGTAGAAATTGTCCTATCTGAGCTTTTAAGGGAGTAAAACAACATGGAGTACGGAAATATCCGAAGAACGTTTCTGAAATGGCCGCGCGCTTTACATTGAAGGAATGGAAACAAGCACGTGTTGTTGTGACGTCACTATTGGCGAGTGGATGAGGAGCTCAATCTCAATGCTATACTTATTCTTTGCGATCTGTCGAAAAGTTCTTCGTTTTAACCTTTCGTTCTCTCTTCGAAAAAGGCCGAGGAAGTCGAACATGTGGTTTTTAACGTAGAGCGGTACTAGTATGAACCAATTAATGCACTGATCAATGGCAACGGAACCGTATGCTGGAACCTCCGATGACTCGTTTGACTGCAAAGAATACGATGTAAACAAGGACCGAATCGGTCAAGTGGATTGGTGAGCATTTGTTTACTCAATATACTGTAAAAGATCACCGTAGAATGGTCAATAAATACGTTGGAATCGCCTTTGAAGCATTTGCTTTGTTCTCTGTGGTTTTTAATTGTATTTTCGATGTATACTGTGAAGCCATACTTCCATGCTCTGCTGTCGTTTTGATCCGCGTTTCTTCTATATTAATATTCACCATACTATGAAAAGGTGGCCATAAAATTACAACTGCATGGTGTTCGCTTTCATTTCACGCATTTTATCTGCTCCCTGTGTTTTTTGTACATTTTCACTGTTTATTGTTATGCAATACCATAATTTCCATGCAGCTGTTTTGGTGAGTCCGATTTCATTCCGATGACATTGCGTGAACAATCCCAAAGGCTAGATAACATGTACAATCGTTGTAACAGGGGTATCCGTGAATTGACAAAATGCCAGTGATTAAATCTTATATGCTTTTTTTAATGAAATGTTTACTTTTCTTTACAATCTTGACTTGCACTTAAATGCAGGTGCATTTCTGGAAACTGTGTGCCCATGCAAACTGGGCAGGAAAGTGTCTGCTGTCGTGAAATCTCAAAGGCATCTGATAAGATACCACATTCCATGTCCTGTATTACTGAGAATGAGAATTTTACTGCTGTGTGCAGCTGTTATTTAGATAACTTATAACCAGTATCTAGAGAATGAAGGCCCGATTTATAATGAGCCACTAAATGGGGATGTATATGTATGCTTGTAAACATTGTCATATTTTTTGTCAGACCATCACCAACATAAGTATGTGTGTCTGGAAAAGGTTTCTGATTTTGGGTAATGCATGAATTATGTGGGATTGTCATGTAAGGAGTTCACCTACAATTGGTGTATGTCAGTATCAAAATGGCCACGGAAAAGAGCATAGTCATAATTTTGGTCTAGAAATGAGCAAGCTTGTGAATGGGTGGGCTGTACACTGATGCTAAACATCTCATGGCCATTAACAACCTCCCTGAAAGTTTTCCATTTGGTATATATTCTGTATCATTACACTACTTGCAATAACTTGCATGATGTCAAAGTGATTTAACATAATTCATTGTCCCATAACTCCATCCAATCTAGATGTGGTTACTTGCACCATTTGTACAGATACATGTATTTGTCATACCACCAAAACTGCTGCCAAAACAAATCAAGCATTCCTTCAGGATTAAAAATACTTAGATGATAAATTATTATGTCCTTTGACTTTAAAATGAAATATTATGTAGCTCCAGAGGGTATATAATTCATGCCACTAAGAATTTTATGAACCAAATGAGGAAAAAGGTGGTGAAAATTTTGTCACCCAAGGTTTGAGAGTATGGTGAGGGTGGTAAAGGGTATTTTCGTGAGCCGTGAATTGCCTTTTTAGTTTCCCGTGAAATGTGAAATGGCCGTTTTTTTCCTCGTGAAATGTGATTGTGGTAATAACCGTGATCTGTGATTTTTGATTATAATTGTCTGTCAAATGAGAATCGGGTGTTTAATTGACTGTGAACTGTGATTTCGTTTCATGTTTCTTTAATTTTGAGAGAAATTATAACAATAGATGCCATATGGTACAGTACAAACTATACTGCGTTCCATTGCAATCTGAAACGTCATTCTTGACCCTGGGCCGTGATTGCCATGGAAACCTGTCTGGGATAGCTTTGCTCATCAATGGAAACAGCCTCTGAAGGTCGCGAGATTCTACCAGACGTAACTGTTTTGATGAGTTATATGGCAAACAGTAACAAGAAATCCTTAATCCACAAGGAGAAGGTCTGTTTTCCAATGTTTGCCAATTTAAATCATGAGCCCCAAAATTAAACAATAACTGCAAGCACATTCTTACCTTATATCCTGTGTGCATTTGTTTGTTTGTGGTTGTTTTTTCGCCGTTCACACCCTAATTTAAACTTGCATTGTACTGTAAACATTTAGTAAAAAAACATGTTCTTTCACCAATCTCGTTACAATCCCTGATGAAGTCTGTGTGATCAGAGGAAACCGGTCGAATAGCAAAGATGTTAACAAAAGCTGTGGCTGTGTACTGTTCACTAGTTTAAAAAAAAAAAACACATCAGACAAGGGAGTGCTTTGACTGTAGTTCTTCTTCTGACCAAAGTAAGGGATTGTATGTTTTATCATGTGGGAGGGTGGGCCGGAGTAATATGGGGGAGGGTCACCGAAAAAAAAAATCATCCCAAGCGGGAGGGTCATCCATTTATCAAACAGCATTTTTACTCTCAATTCAAACGTCTCAAACGTTATGGGTTCGTGGTTTTCCTTTACTGTACAGTTTCGAATGAATAAATTTTCGGAAACAATGGAAAATAGGCAAAAGGAAACTTACAACGTTTTTTATTAATTTTTTTTTTTTTGGGGGGGGGGGGGGTGTGGCCTCCTTTTTACTCTGACTATCTGTGAAGGGCCATGCTTTATTTTCAAGACATACGTGGAGGGCCAAGGGTATCCTATTTAATAGTTAGTCCAACCCACCTCCACGCCACCCCTTCCCCCCCCCCCCCGCCACATTACGTACACTCCCTAAGAACATCGCTTTTTTTTCTCGTGAAACGTGAAGCCCCCATTTTATTGTCCGTGAAATGTGAAACAGCCGTTTTATTTCCCGTGAAACGTGATCAAGACCCCCCCCCCCCCCCCTTTACCACCCTCTATGGTATTATATATAGATTGAGTACGTTTTTACTCTTTTCTGTCAGTACATACAGATATGTTGCCAAAAGGCAATATACCTATTGGATACATGAGAAGCTGTCATCTTGTTTTTGGTAAAAAAAAAATAAAAATAAAAATAAAATAAATAAAAAAGAAAAATTAAGAGAGAGCTTTACACGTGAAAGTACCATAGTTTTTCGGTTATAAGGTGCACTCGGCTATAAAACACACCTCAAACTCAGCAACACTTGGTAAAAAGACGCACCATAAACTGAAAGTAACATCGGAAGGACTAGAAATACATGTGGAGCGACAACGAAGTTGTAGTAAACAGGAACAAAAAACCGTGCATAAATAAACAGCCAAAAAAGTAGAGGGAACACATTTTATTAAGTTTATGTACTTGCGACCTACGAAATAACCAAATGTTTGTAAATAAAACAAGAACGTTGCATCCTGATTCGATTCGAGCGAAATTGCCACATGCGCGGGCGAATAAAACTATAAAAACTGATTCACCTTGATTATTCAGTAACGTAAACACTAGCGACGAGAACGCTCGAGTAACTGACCACAAATGTCAATGCACAAAAATGGATGGATGGACAAAGGTTTGTTTAATTTCTTAAAAAAAAAACCATGAGTTTCCATATCTCGCAATGGAGGTGTTTGCGATGTTAGCACTATAACTTAAGTATCACATTACAGAGCACCTGCTTTTTAAGCACGTCCGATATGCAAACAGACGGCTTTGTTTTGAAATTACTCGCGATGTTCTTTTATCTCGCATTACCAGTTTTGAACAAGTTGAATTGAAGTTCTGCTTGCCGATATATCGCAAGCTAAGGCGACATAATTAATTTTCAATTTGGAGCAATTGCCTGGCTTTCGGCTTATAAATCTGAGACAACTTGTTCCCGTGAGGTCAAACTCCCGTCCAGGTTGCCGTGTGAAGAGGACGCTCAGTTACTCCGCTTTCTAGGATATTATTATCCAACCACTAAGATCATCCTCCTTGAATGTTAACAAGCGCTTACTTTTCCAAAAGGATGCGAAGTGAAAGGCTCTGGCCAAATATATTTACGGCTCCTGTTCATTACGTAAATTCGTCAATGGTTTGAACGGACGTCTCAGCTCTTCACATCCCAGCAAACTTAATATAAGATCTAATTATCAGAGAGAGCAAAAGGATCACTCTACTTCCAGCTATTTGAAACAAGATGGAAAATGCCTACTGCTAACTTTCTGCCGTTTTGCAAACGCTGAGCGAATACATTAGGAATTGCCGCTTGAAGTCGTCCCGTTATTCGGCGGTCTAGAATTGTTGTCGGTGTTGCTTCTTTTCTGGCCGATTTTTGTTTTGGATTCCACGTTTTTATTCTTTAAAAAAGTTGGTACGGCATCCTCTTTCAAGTCAGTCTTCGTGGCTTGAAAGCTGGAACTAGCGAACTCCTTGCCACGAGATTTTGTTTGAAGATGTGTGGTGTGAAATGTAAAATGGTCTGCACAAGCGATTCCCTCTTCAGTCTTATGAGCCATTTCCTCCGTAGTTTTGGGTCATGTGGAAACTTGAAAGTACTTACTTTACACTTGGAATTGTTGCTGCAGTTTATTGCAGCACAAAACACAGTGCTTTCCGCTAAAAAAACGACACTAATTTCAAGACTCACTTGTAGTTTTTAATGTTCCCGCAATTTTTCAGCTCGCCAATAGTGACGTCACTACTGTTAATTCCGACAAATTCCCGACAATTGACCCGACCGCTCTACGAATATCACAGCCAAAACGAAGCACTTTTCAGCATCCAATAGCTCTGGGATGCAATACCCGATCACTCTGAAACTCCAGAATATGTTTATTTCTTACTTAAGCTACAAAATTCAATAAAAATTGACTTAAGAAAAAAACTTTGAAATTTTGGTTCATTTGACCTTTAATAACTGCTCCTTAAATAGAAAATTATAGCTTCGTTACTGAAAAATAATTGGAAATATAAGTTTCTTGTACAAGAATAGCAAAGTTCATGCTCGGGTTAACACAACCCAACTCGAAACTGTGTTCTACCATTGTTTTATAACACTGACTGTAGTTACTATAGGTATACTATAGCTATACTATAGGTATACTATAGGTAGTTACTTAAGCAGTAGGGCACATGAGGCCTAGGTATGAAATGTTTCCAGAAACAAGTTTGATCAACAGTATCTTCCACAAGATTGCATAGAACAGCATGAAATTTTCCCTGAAAGCAAATCACGATGGGTACTCTTGCCTTAACAGAAAAGTTAAATCACGTGACATGTCACGTGATCATATTCAACATTGAGTTAAATCAGCGATTTCGTGACGAAGTTTTGCTTTAAATGAAACAATTTTAAACTTATTGGCTTAGTAATTGCATATCTACACTATTTTACTGCTTTTGTACAGTTTCTTATAAAGATTTAATATATTTAACCTTCTACGCTTGGAATCATGGATCTTCAATTCCAAAATTAAGGTTATAAATTCTTAAAGGTTGAATTTTGGGCTTAAAAATTAGCTCTTGTCCTTAGAATTATTTTTGAAAAACAACGGACAGTCATTCCAAATGGTAAGAACTGGAAATAGGCAGTTAATCTGCATCAAATAAGTTTTTGCACTTGACGTTTCCTCTACCGTTACCGATTCCTCAAATGTGTGCTAATTTCAGAAAAATTCCCGTGTGTCACGTATTAACCTGTTGCACTTACATTAGTCAAGGACCATGAGAAATTCCTGTGTGCAAAATTTAAAGTGAGTTCTCTTCCCCTGAGCAATTATATCACGATTAAACCCGTTCTCTTAAAAACTGCCCTTCAAGAGTAAAACGTTAAGCTTCGTTATTGAAAAACAGTCGAAATACGGTTCTTGAACATGTATTGTGAAACAGATTACTTAACAATTATCCTGCAAAAATCGCGCGTACTATCTCCTGACACTTAGCCAACGAGGCTGTCTACAGACAGAGGCGGCTAAAATATGGGGATATTCTGCAAGATCAGTTAAGCAGGATAATTGTGTTATTATTGAAAACGAAGCACCTTTTACTAGGTTTGCTACAGGAAAAGATGGAAAGGCACCATTTATCTCTATTTGAGCCTTTTCCAAAGACTCAAATACGAAAGCGATTACATATAATGTGACCAAATTGCAATTTGATTTAATCAGTTAACTTAGCTTAGTCTAAATTATCTTGCTGTATCCATATTTTGTAGTTTTTTCTTTATGTCTTGTAATGGTGATAGTGTAATTGGTACATCTTTATACTACCTTATCCGATTAGCTCTGCTACATGCAGGTAGGACACGCAGTCTGTGTTTCTGTAACTTTTTGGAGAATGAATTAGTCTTAAAGAAGGTACGAAAAATCGTGACTGTGAACCTATGATGCCATGAGTTTTAGGAAGACGTTTTAGAGAAAAAGAAAAATACAACGTAGTGAATCCGAGAAGCCGAGTGGTCTTACAGAATGGATGCCATAATTCTTATGTTTTACGACGTCACCCAGTTTGTACAACGCAAATAATGCACAATCTGCCCTTCGCTTTTCATTATTTTGAAGTTTGAAATGTAGACGCACAGTGCCCCACGCTAAGGGACAAAAAGCAATCCAAGGCAAAATTGATTTCATATCATTTTGGGACCGTATATATTCCTTAAGCATAGCGCCTTGCTCATCTCTGTTAACTTCCAATTACAACCACTAATAAGGCCGGTAACAGCATGTGAATTATCAAATGTTGTTGCTACATCTTCAGTCTCCCAAACTGTGAATTTTCCTTTAGCCAACAAAAGACGAAAGCTTGAATATGTAAAAAGGCGGCATCACTAGAACTTTTTCAGGGCCCAGAATAGGGGCATTTTGTTAGTTAACAAGAGAAATTAATAATAACTATTGCATATAATTGCGAAAATAACACCTCAGGTATTATCATGTTCAGTTTCTGAGCTGTACCTTTAGTGGCATCCAATTGTGGTGAAAGACAGTGACTTGATTGGCCGTTGATCAGTTTGGATTGGTGCTGCAACAGCTGATGTGACTGAAGACCTCGATCCTGAAATGGGAGGCATTTCTACAGTTACTGCAGGTGAATGCGGAGCCTCATTGTGTCATTGCTATCTGCCTTCTGCATTGCGTCCTCTCCTTATCCCCATTCTCATTGCTTTTCTACATGCTTGTTTTGACGACCTGCTTCAGGGTGCTGTGGTCAGTGTCGTCATTGCCTCCCAGGTTGGTGGGTCAATGTTTTCTACTTTCGTCTCATGTGCAGTCACATTTGAATCACGCAAAGCACATCTTCAAATAGGGTTGGCCGACGGAAGAAGCCAGTATACCTTACAGCACATCCTTGGGGACTCGAAAATCATCCTTGCGCCTGACATGGGCAAGCCACGACAATCCCCGCTGAATGAACAGGGCAAACATAATTGATATGCTTGCCTGGTTAAGGACCACCTTGTTTGGAACTCATTCCTGTAATCTGATGCTCAGGATTCTCTTGAGTTACTGAAGGTGGAATTAGGATGTCCACGTTTCACGACCGTACGTGTGTTGAGCCCACAAACTTGACACACCTTCATCGTGCTGGTCAGCATAATGTCTACCAAACCTTTTTAGCCAGGCACCCTCTTTGCCTTGCCGATCGATTTCTGAGGTGGATGTGGAACCGATGTACCGAACTCAGGGGCACCCAACGAGCCAAAGCAGCCAAAAGCGGTGTAAAGGCATTTTTAAGTACATTATGGTGTTTGAAGTCTGTTTAAAGTGATGTTTTGGTTAGCTAGAAAACTTTGATCTGTTCGGATTCCCTAGCTGAAATGTTAATTGCCCGAAAATTTTAGGGAACAAAATCTTTCTTTGAGAAAATACTAGTTGAAGTTAACTTTCTAGGGAACCTTTTTTTCTTCCTGAAATGCTAGCTGACGTTTTTTACTGCCACAACAGCAATAACAACCTTTCCGAAAACCTCAGGGGTTATGATTTCCACATTACGAATCTTTTAGGCCACGTTTTATTTACGAAAATCCGAGTGCACTCTTTAATCGACGCCGAAAGCCTTAGGCGAACTACCCTCCACCGAACAGATATCTACCGAAACTTGTCGTTGGGTGCCCCTGCGAACTCCTCCCTATTGTGAAGAGTGCAACCTGGCAATACAGTCGTTCGGGTTGACCAATCTTCTGTCACCTTTGGTGTGGAGATGTACACTATGCTTTGTCAATGTGCACGTGTGGGATCAGAGCAGAGAAAATAAGATGCCAAACAATGTAGGAGCAAGTACACGGTGTTCTACACTGCCCTGTTGTATTCAAGTGATGATTAGAAATGTGTCGTAGAAATAATAAATAAATAAATAAAAAAACAGTTCTTCCAACGAAAATTTTTCATTCATATCAACAATAAAGTTTCTTTGAGGAGCACGACGTGACTTTCGATGTTCTTGCGTGCGTGAAACAATCACGCCGTTTATCTACATACTTCGCCTCCGTTAAAAGCGATAACATTATTTGATCGCAAATAATGCGGCTTTGGTTGGAATACAGATATCATACTATCTCAGCTCATATTATCATTCAAAATTTCTTAAAAGCAAATCAAAATTTAAAAACAACATTTACAGTCCTGTAGCATTTGGTATTAAATTCATTGAGGTCTACGTTTATGAGCGCAAATTAGGTTGGGTGAATCGAATGCATACGCAAAACAGTCTTTTGTCGCTTTAATTGGTAAACCTTGCGAAACAGTTAGAAGCTAAGACTCCTTTATATTACTCATGCGCAATGATATATATGCCCAATCGTTATGCACTAATCAACTATTTTACAAAACGTTTCACAGTAAGCGTAGGATCGAGCGAAGGAATAGACCCTTTTCATAATGGCGCCCGACAAATTATTCTTTTATTCTTATGATAATGAGCCCTACTAGCCTCGTCAGCATGTGCAAAATTCAATATAATTTTTTCATTAAAGTGAGGTTAGTAGGGCTAATTAACACATATACAAAAGAATAATTAAAATCGTCCGCCATTATGAAAAAGGTCTATGGAATCAGCCTCATACCTACAACTCGGAATTCGCAAAGCCTTTTTCCCAGTAAAAAAATGGGAATTACCGTTCATTTAGAATGGTTAATGCTCAAGGGGAAAGCTACCGCTATATTTCTTTACAGTTGTTCCCCAGGCGAAGTAGGGAGACACTGCGTATGCAGTCGGACTCTATTCCAGAAATAAATCTGCCTTATTAAAAAAGATATTCCTGGAATAAGTCACATTTATCCCTGGAATAGAGTTATTACACCTTTCAGGACCCGGTTGTAACTATTATATACTGAAAAATGTCATTTTGGCTTCAATTTAAATTTGTAGACATTATGCCGACTCGACATCTTAATCAATTTAGTCCACGAGGCTGCGCAAAAATTTCTGCTTGTATCCCTCAAGGAGAAACTGGTGCATTATATTCTTGGAAGATAAAGTCAGAAGACCTTGAGAGCTGGGTGGACCCTACAAGCTATCGTATTTCTTTTCAGAAACCACAGGGAAGCATTCGACTTCCGCGATTATTGCGATCACAACACAAAATATATCGTCCCAAGTGGTTGAATGCCTGGGTCAGGAGCAAGAAATTGTTTATTTGTGCTATCAGTGTCCAGGGTAATGGCACAATGAAATTTTTTGAACACAGGAATTTCTCAAGACTCGTGACATTTGGAGTGTAACAGGTTACCCTACTCAGTTGTGACATCACCTGACACTTTTCCTGAAAATAGCGCATATTTGTGGAATTGATGATGGTTTCAAGAGGAAACGTCAAATAAAAGCACCTATTTGACTTTTCGTTGTTGCTGTTGTTTTTAGTAGGAGGGAAACAGTTACTACCTTATTTTCACCGCAAGAAAAGGTTACCAAGAAAATTTGCAACACGAAATTTAATGCCTTGAGGCAAAACCGTTTTATGAAGTTAAACGTGAGTTTACACGATTGTGATGTGTCCAAAGTTCTTTTCTTGTATTTTAGGGTCATAAATGCCCTTTAACACGACTTCTCTGCAAAATCGCGAAATTCAAGTCTCACGAAATATTCCTCTTTCATTTTCGTGAAATTAAGTGACAGCAAAAACTACTACCAATGAAGTATTAAGCCTAAGATTAAACCTTTCCTCATCGATAATTTTAAATCTAAAATTTGAGAACAATGATTCCAAACTTAAAAGGTTAAATATATTGAATATTTGTAGGAAACAGTTATTTCTTTCTCTGTAAATCTCAAATTCGTCACCAAATTGCTGATTTAACTAATACAAGAGCACCCATCGTGATTTGCTTCTATGGAAAATTTCATACAGTTGTACACAATTTTGTGGAAGATGTTGTTGATCAAACTTGTTTCTGGACACATTTCATACCCAGGCCTCATGTGCTCTACTGCTTAAGTAGCCAGCCTATAGTAACTACAGTGTTACAAAACAATGGTAGAACACAGTTTCGAGTTTGGTTGTGTTAACCGGAGCATGAAATTGGCTATTCTTGAACAGGAAATGTATCTTTCCAATTGTTTTTCAGTAAGGAAGCTATAATTTTCTGTTTGAGGAGCAGTTATTAAGAGATTTTGTGTACTTGTTTACATTGCCTGGTAACTGTTACCATGGTAACAGAAGCGACACCTTAAAAATATTTTACAATAATGATCTCCTGGAGTAATATCACATATCCAAGTTTCAAGGGGCTAGCTTTAATAACTCCAGAGATATGATTATTTTCCTTCCCAACTAGGTCACATTTATAAAATTCTGTACGTATTGAAGCACCCCCACCCCCCCCCCCCTCCCCCCATATTTCAAGCGATTTTGTCGCGTTTTGTCTTCGCCTATCAGTATTGAGGCAAAAGGACGACAGTACAGCACAGGTAAGACAATTTCACTTTTATTTAGCGTTGTTCAATACACATATTTAGCGATTCGTCGCTAAAGCATGAAACATACGGTAAATCCCATACATTTACTATAAAATAACAAAGGGTCACACAAACGCACAAACAGATTGTCTGGGCCCCCTGTGGTGCATCCTTGTGGACTGTTGCAAAACAAGCTTTGAAGTGATTCAGAATTGTTTTCTTTATCCCTGTTTTCCTTTCATGATTGACAGGTATGGATGATTTCTCCTTCCATTCATTTGCTTCAGAATCAAACACTTCCACTGATAACTCTCTTTTTGACTTGTGCTTATCTTTCAAGCCACCAACAACATACAGACCATCTCTAAAACACACCATGCTTGCAGAATGACGGCAGACATTAAGACTTGGCATCACATGCCACTCATCAGTTGATGGGTTGTAAACCTCACAAGTTCCCAGCACTTCAAGAGACTGATTACTCCTCAACAGTCCCCCAGCTACATAGATCTTTCCATTCATAGCAGTCCCAGAGGCATCATGTCTGGCCTCATTCATAGGTACAATCTCTTCCCAGCTGTCTGCACTTGGATCACACCTCATAACCTTTGATGTTCCATCTATTTGTGGATCACCACAATTAGTACCACCTATTATGTAAAGG
>JAEMWC010000391.1:472500-505000 GCA_016490735.1 Pachyseris speciosa
ATGATTAGATGAACGCCTGCCAAAACACGCGATTCGGCACAACATATTGCAGCGGATATTACATGTTCAGGGACGTAACCTTATTTGAGTTAACATGAGCCGTGCTCACATGCTATATGACAACAAACCTTTGGAATCGATTCCTGTGAGTCCTGTCAGATGGGAAAGGCGATGGGAACCAGAGAACGTGTTTCGTTTATACAGGTCAGTGTAGATGACTAAGCGACAAGGCTAAGGTTTGTAGAATATTGTTCAGAATGTTTGATGTTCACTGTTGATTGAACTATCCGAATTTGAATAATTTTATCTCCCTTCCCTCTTTATTGTCTGCGAAAAGGAAATACGCAAACCTAACATTCCATTTCGAAATTCAAGCAGATATTAAAAGCTTGACCCTGTAGATCATCGGTTTATCGTTCCGTTTTTGTTCGATTCACGCCCTGGCTTGAGGTTATCTTTCTGCCAATTAAAAGTTTTTGGTGACATCTGAAAGGTTTATTTGAAAATACATGTAGTTGATTTTAATCGTTTTGAATCTCCAAATCCAAAGTATAGATATTCTAGAGGTCGAAGGGTGGGGAGAGTAATGCATATGTCATTGGTTTCCCCATGGGGCAACCACTGGGCTAACCAGGGGATTGTAAAACTTGAGTAATTTACCCAGGGGGGTTGGGAATCTTGTATGACAAAGTCTCCTGGGTGATGTGTCTCTCAGCAGAAAATTCCCCTGACATCCTTTCAAACTTGTGAATTTCCACACCCCCTAAGGCTAATAGTTGATCTAAAACAATGCCAAGATTTTCCCCTATCCTCCAGCAAAGAATCTCTTCCATCTCCTTGTATTCCCCCTCATATCTCCTTGGTTGGCCCAGGGGTCAACCCCATATGGAAGCTGATGACATGTGCACAACATTAGTATTCCATCAAAAGTTGACACACCAGTAATAGTGACGCTACATTGCCAAATGCTAGGTTAATACCACACCACATGACACTACCAAAATTGCCTAGATACCATGAAAAGAAAGGCCAACTAACCAGAATACCGTAAACCCCCATGTCAACCCCCATCCCCCAACCTCTCATGGTAAGATCTTAATCTATGTATGGGGAATGATCTGTCAGTTTCTTGAATGAAAGTTTGATCAACACAAATGGATTTCCTGATGTAAAACCTTTTTTGCATTTCTTTTAAAGCACCGGTGGTTTTATTGTAGAGGGTACATTGCACAAGAGATTGAGATTTTCAGTCACAGATCCTCTTTCAGGTTCACAAAAGGTAACTTATATTGATTGGTGTGAGAGTGAATATATGAAAGTCATTATTTGAACTGCAGATTAAAGAGTGAAACTGTGAATGATCATTGCATTTATGACCCGGTATCACACTAGTCGTGGGTTCGACTCCAGTACAAGCCTGAAGTTTTTTCAGGCTTTATTTTCTTGACTTAACTGCAATACTCATTCACAACTTCATTTATTTGGTGTCTTGCAGGCTATATTTTAACAATATTAGATTATGAGCTCGAGATTTCTATCACATGATAGCTGATTAAGGCACAGCCTGAATCAGCTGTCATGTATAGAAATGGAGAGCAAATAATCTAATTTTGTTTGAGTATAAATCTACTAGTCATTCAAAACGAAACATGTAAATTATCTAAATCCTCATCGCAGACACTTCAAAAACACAAAGAAATGGCCACCGTTTTTTGGCAGCCTCTACTTACTATCTACAACAGAATAGATAGCAAGTAGCATTGCTATAAGCCATTAAGACAACGGCATTTGTGATATAATGCTAGTAGATTTCTACTAATATCAAGCAGTGGCATATCTTTTTATTCTAACATGATAACATGGTATTTTGAATGCAGTGGCGTTATGTGGTACTGCACATAGAGATTTCAAAAGCTTTCAGGAGGAAGTTTGATGCAGCCTCTGGGAAGGAAATTGAGCCAAACTATGGGAAGGACAAGAAAGTCAGTACCGGCTACTTGATGTCCTCTTACAGTAAGTTGACTACCCTTTATTTTATTTTTTGAAAGACTGGAATTATTTTTAGCTTCTACAAACTAGGGACTGCATTGCTAGCTGGAAGAGTTATTGCTGAAAGGAGAATTAAACCATCTACCTACTGTATAACAGGTCAGTATTATCTCTGTACAGTCAAACCTCAATTATCTGGACTTGCCTGGACTGGAGAAAATAGTCCGGATAATCGAGAGTCCAGATAATCAAAAATATGAATTTCAATGAGACAAAATAAAGCAGTAAAGAAAATCACTACTCATTATGATGGTGCACTGTGTAAATGAACTTCATGCGAAAACTTTGGTGTAAAACAGTTGCTTTTTGAAAGGAAAACAAAATTATTTCAAATGCACTTTTTAATGCCTGATTAAAAATAAATCTGATAAAGATCGATTTAGAAAAACATTTCAAAAGGAAAATTAACGATAAAAACGTTACATGACGTTTCGACGACCTCATGTCATCATTGTCAAATGTGGATACATTAACCTAATTGACACTACATATATACGGAAATAGGTGTGTATGTGAATGATAAGAATGCGAATAATGAAATAACATCGCGAGAGTCCAGTGTTCACACAAAGAGTTTCGCGCGAATAGAGTCAGTTTGGGTGTTTAGCTTCGGTCTTTTCTTCTTAATCAAGAGCATTTCAAAAAATTAAACACTCTAGTTTGCTCCGGCATTTCTTAAGAATTTTAAAATTCTCACGCAGATTCGACGGCCTTAAATTATGCTCGTCCTCGAAGTGTTTCCAGATTACAGAATGTTTATGTTCCTCAACACGCTGATGGAGGTGGCGGCACGTGTAACCGATATAATTTGTATCACACAAATCACATTTTGAATTCGTAGACTACGCACTGCTGATTCACTAAGGGAGGCTTTAATTCCGTAACTCTTAGCTCGTCAGTGATCTTTCTACTGATAGAAATTGGTTGTAGATCATGGTTGATCTTTCTTCCGAGGTCACGAAGTCGACTGCGAACCACGTCGGCAGATTTTTGATCTTTGAAAGGGATAGTGATCCGTAGGGGGCTGTCCGATGCACGATCTAACATAGTTCTTAAAAGTGATCGTTTATACCTGTTATCAACGTGACTTTGGTAGTGTAGAAGAGGCCCTTTGTTGGTCTGTTTTCTGTACACATATGTTTCAAGGCGGTGGTCAGTCTTGATGATTTCGATGCCAATGAATGGCAAGCGATTGTTAATGGCTGCCTCCATTGTGAAATTGACGGAGGGATGGGCTTCATTGAGAGTCGTAAGTAAGGCAGTGGCGTGGGACTGTTCACATACTAGGGCAAGCGTGTCATCTACGTACCTCTTATAGAAACTCGGAAGCTTGTTCTCGCGTGCGAGTTTTTCTTCAATGGAGCACATGAACGCGTTTGCCATGAGAGGACCTAATGGTGATCCCATTACGACGCCGTCAATTTGTTCGTAAAGTTTCCCGTTGAACTGGAAGAGCTGGTCTTTTGTGGCGACGCTCAGTAGCTCAATGAAGTCATCTCTGCTGATGTTAAGGCCGTAGGTGTTGTTGAACCAGTTGTCGTTGAACGCCTTATCCATCAAAATTCTGATGGTTTCATCTAGCGGTACATTTGTAAAGAGCGCTGTGACGTCATACGAGACAAGAAAATCGTTGTCATCGATTTGGTGCTGTTGGATTTCTTCAGCAAATTGGAAAACATCAGTTATTGTAAACTCATTGATCAAAAATCAAAAATCTGCCGACGTGGTTCGCAGTCGACTTCGTGACCTCGGAAGAAAGATCAACCATGATCTACAACCAATTTTTATCAGTAGAAAGATCATTGACGAGCTAAGAGTTACGGAATTAAAGCCTCCCTTAGTGAATCAGCAGTGCGTAGTCTACGAATTCAAATGTGATTTGTGTGATACAAATTATATCGGTTACACGTGCTGCCACCTCCATCAGCGTGTTGAGGAACATAAACATTCTGTAATTGGGAAACACTTCGAGGACAAGCATAATTTAAGGCCGTCGAATCTGCGTGAGAATTTTAAAATTCTTAAGAAATGCCGGAGCAAACTAGAGTGTTTAATTTTTTGAAATGCTCTTGATTAAGAAGAAAAGACCGAAGCTAAACACCCAAACTGACTCTATTCACGCGAAACTCTTTGTGTGAACACTGGACTCTCGTGATGTTATTTCATTATTCGCATTCTTATCATTCACATACACACCTATTTCCGTATATATGTAGTGTCAATTAGGTTAATGTATCCACATTTGACAATGATGACATGAGGTCGTCGAAACGTCATGTAACGTTTTTATCGTTAATTTTCCTTTTAAAAATAAATCATAAGGATTATTTCTTAAGGGATATTCATCATACCTTGTTACGATTCATGAGAAAATTTAGGACCAGAAGAAATTAGTCCGTATGATCGAAAAGTCCAGATAATCAAGGGTCAACATTTTTTGTAATAAGAGTTTTTTCTGTTGAGGTGTATATTAAGAACATTTTAATTCCCTGATTAAAACACAGATCATGATCAGTTATATAAAAATGAAACAGCAAACTACTTAAGGATTTTTTTAGCAAATATTTTTTGAATAATTCACAGTTTTAGACCTAAAAGGAACTGTGTGTCAAACATCAGGATGTAGGGTTTTAGCAAAGGCAACAAATTAAGCTGATATGCAAGGAAACCTGTCTGGAATTCAAAAATGAGCATTAAAGTTAATACAGATCAGAACATATTTTTTACCAGTAGGATAAAAAAGAATAATATTATATTAAAAGATAAAAAACTGTGCATAATTTACATTAAAATGTTATTTAACAATTTTGTGAATTTAATTTCATACAAATGCAAATGAAATTTTTAGTCACTTAGAACAATGGCAGAGCTTTCAGAGAAAGCACAGAGAACATACTTGGAAAAGACAGGCAGGAGACAGTGTCTTTTTATTAGGGGTGACATATCAGGGCTGTTTATACGAGAGAAAATAAGCCATGGCTTACTCTGGCCGCAGCTTACATAAGACGCAAAAGGAACCATTTATATGAGTAAAAACTCCTAGGCCAGGATAAGCCACAGCTTGAGAAAGCCGTGAACGTAGATTTTGTACCATTTATACAGAGTGCTCACGTGTAAGCTGTGGCCAGAGTAAGCCGCGGCTTATTTCCTCTCGTATAAACGGTCCTATTGTCAATTTTGGATGTGTTTAAGATAAGAAGTTAAAAAATCCCTTTCAACAGTTCAGGCCAAAAGGGTAGCTGAAGAATCCCCTCTTTGAAACCTGACCCAAACTACATGTACAAGGTCAAACAAAGTTCTCTGGCTTTCAAAAAGTGCCTAATTCTTTGTTTGTTCACATCTTGTTGACATGTTAAGAGACCGCTGCTGCTCAAGACTCTGATAAAATAAATCCAGCTGAGGCAAAGAGGGTCACATCAGTTGCAGAGTTGGAAAAGCTCACCGAGAACAAACTGTCTGACTGTAGAGGTGTTGTCAGTCAGGCCTTTTGGTGCGAAGAAAAGGATATTGATAAAGTAGAACTGATGCAAGGAGATCACATCAGGCTAAAAACAAGGGGAGAAGGCCCACTTATTGGTAGGTTTAAAATAATGTTCTGTGACCATGTATCTTTCAAATGTAGCCTGGCCTGTTTAAAAAATGTTCTTACTACCTTTTTGTTTCACCTTGATTCTGACAGAAAAATTGACGGTCAAGTTTACTGTGACAACACTGTGTAATTGCTAAATTATTAACATCCCTTATAATAAACCCCTTTTGCGGAAACATAAATGGATCTGTTGTAGGTCAAAATGAAATTGTCTTCCAACCCTAATTATTCATGATTCATGAATAATTAAGGTTAAGAGACACTCTGATTCTGATTCTGATTCTGTATCTTCCATGCATATTCTTTCTTATTTGATTGTTGGTGTTGCTCTGTCTTTGTGGGGTTCAAGCATCTCCCAATTATCCTTGACTGGACAACCTCATTATCTGCTTGTGTTAATTGTCAAAATAAGTTATGGGCTTTGGCATTTAACCCCCAACCTGAACCTTTTACTGTAATTGCATCATAAAAGTCAAGAGCTTTTGGCTTGAAAGTATGAACATTACCTTTATGAAATGGACATTCTTATTCATGTCCAGGGGGTACTCCCTGTAATGGCCTATACGGGGAGGCCCCACCCAAAAGGGGTACCTTTTTCACGCCTCAGGTGTATGAAAGTGTAAGGATTTCATGAGTCAAAGTACGTGAATGGTAGGGAAATCTGTCATTTAGATATTTAAAAGGGGCTTTCATTAAAATATCGGGGCAGAGCCTCGCTGTATTGATTTTTTTAGTACCCCCCCCCCCCAAAAAAAAATTAATGTATACATATTTTTGTTTTTCATCCTGACTACTGTACTGTTCTTGTTCCAAGAGTTTATAGTAAAACTTGACAATGAGAGTGCAACAGTAACCAATTACACTGGAGGAGAGGCAGCTGGCAGCTCATGGACAGACAAGGTGATGTCATTCAAAGGACAGCAAGACACTCCACAAGAAGGAGGAGATGGAGCTGATGATGATGAATGGGTGAGTGGGCATCTTCTTACCACAAAAGGCAGGTTTCTACACAAATCAACAAACCCATAGTCTCCTTATTGGGGTTAGCCGTATGTGGGAGGAGGTGAAATAACGACTGCGTGGGAGGCTATATTGGCGTAGGGAGAAAACAATTCCATAAGGCAAGCAAATTCTGGGAAAGCCCTTCCCCTAGTCTCCTACGCAGCTGTTCTTTGTCTCGTCACGCAATAAAGAACAGCTGCTTAGGAGACTACCCTTCCCCATGCCTTACTCTGAATGTCAATGTCTTTAGCTATGGGCCTCTCTTCATCACTCTGCTCCTACGCAGTGTGTTCACAGGCTGTCAACAAACAGAACACCACGCAAACTTTTCTCGCAACTTTCTTATGATTTATTAAGACTATTAGCCAATTCCATTTTAAAATGGAAAAGGAGAAGCTAGGAGAGACGGGCGAGGACAATAATTTAAGTTTCCTGAAGTGTTTATTTCTTGTTCGCTGCATTAAGTAATACTTGTAATGTTATTGTCACGCATTTGTATTGTCACATGATTTGAGATGGCCAATTTACGTAATGTTAAATTTCATGTGCTCAATTAAGATTCCAACTACCTTTGTGTATTACTAAGTTATTTCAAGTAGAATCGCAACTGTACTGGCCTAAAACAGTCAGGGCTACAACTTGACATTCCATGACTTTTCCAACTTCCTGACTATAGTCAATTGCCCTGGTTTCCTATACCTGGATTAACAATATGCTCATACATTTTTTATAATGTTTAATCGTATATTAAAAGGTTTTCAACTTGCAAAGCTGCAACAGCATCTTAAAGTGTGTAACTAAGGAATTAATAAACCAATGTGATACCATTTTTTTTATTATTATTATTATTATTATTATTCTTTTTAGGATGACTAGCTATTCAGCAATCTTCGATTCTCACACTGATGAAAGAACAATTCTGAGGAAGCATCCTCCGTCACAAAGATGAGGAGGTTTAGGGTTTCTAGATAACCACTCTCCACCCTGCTTTGTAGAACTGTCCATCCTTAATGTATTATTTAAAAAGATTGGTGGCAAATTAGCTTTCATCTATTAAGTCTTATTTCAATGGTCCCTAATTAGGTTCACACCAGTTTAGACTGGTTAGGTCAACTGGCCTATGTAAGTGGCAGACCTACCAAGTTAGTCACTCTGAAGACTAAGTTCACTGTTAAGACTCAGGGTTTCAGGTATCTCGCTGTTTGAACTCTCCAAATCTTGAGGTTTTATAGTATCTCAAAACACAAAAACAAATTGATCAGTTTTGTAAACCCTAGAAACTGTAAGTTCAGTTATATCAGTTACCTTAACCCATTGGCACCCGTGCCGGCCAAAACCGGCCGTGAAAAACTCCCATGCTTTAAAACATTGCAACTTTCTCAATCGCACGAATATTGCCTTAACTGTTGGTTGTGAGCACGAAATGGAATGCCCTTTAAATTTGGATATCCAATAAATGCAAGAAACGTAGCGATTTTTACCAAATATGGCCTTTTGAGTTTGGACAAGAACGAAACTGGCCGTTTTTAACGTCAAAGAGAAACAACAAAAATGCCCCTTTTTGCCTTCATGTTTTTTAGAGAAAATCATCGTCGAAAAACCAAAATTCAACCATCATAACGAAATTCAGTCCTTTTTCTAGCTTAGAAATGACCTTTTTTGTTCATATTCTTCTCCCGAGCGTAGATACAGCCTTTTGTTCCAGTGCATTCGGGCCTTCCCGACATTTTCAACATCTTGAGCGCATTGCATGCTGGGACCTAACGAGACTTTTTGACAGCGCCCGTTCCTTCCCCCAATTCTTTCACATATACAGCCTGCAGTCTACAGCCACTCCGACCTACCGCCAAAATTTCCTGCTCGTGGTCATCTTCAGTACCGACGCAGAAATTCCAAAATATGTGGCGGTAGGTCGAGAAATTCATCAATAGTCGAGTCCCAAAGGTACTAAGTGTTCGACCGGCCAAATTCCCAGTTCGTCGAGTAACAAGCCAAATTCAACAACAAAGTACATCACCTTGCTCGATTCTTTGAGAAAGTGGACTCTTAGCTACCGTTACGCTTAATGATGCTCATTAGGCAGCCGCTAAAGATGAATCAAAGTGCTCTTAGAGCCAGCTCATTCATGTAATGGGCTATGATTTATTTTTAAAAAGTAATTCATGTAATGGGCAATAATTACATTGCTTTGGGTTGAAATACTGCATATCCAGAATATTTGGTAAGCTAGCAGTAATCAGAGATCATTGGAGTGCATTCGTTCTCAATCCAATCCCTACACTGTGCAGAAAGAGCAACCATTGTATTTAATTTGTGCATTATTAAGCATGGAAATTGTACACATTGGGAGGTGCAGTGGCCTAATAGCTTGTGTGTTTGACTCTAGATTGAGCAGTCCTGGTTCAAGCCCTGATCAGGACAGTACGTTGTGTTCTTGGGAGGGCACTTTACTTACTTTCACAGTGCCTCTCTCTACCCAAGTGTATAAATAAGTACTGGCAAATTTAATGCTGGGGGTATCCCTGCAATGGAGTACCATCCCATCTGAGGGAGAGCAGGAATGTTTGGAGTTGCTTCATGCTAAGGATACCGTGATAAGCTCTGGCCTTATAGGCCACTTGGTTCATATGCAGACTTAATTATACCTTTTTAGAGATGTCCAATAAAATAATTAGTAGTTACATTAAATTGTGTTCCTTTAGAACAGCTGAGAGTCACAGAAAAAAAATCTATGTATAATCCCTATGGGACAGTTTGAGCTGGCTCCTCTTCAGTTTTGTTACTCTATTTGTAAGTTTATATCATTTACTTCTACTGTAATTAATTTTTAATACTTTCAATTTAACAAATTGACCGCATTTTTTATACATCTGTTCTGTTATTGATCATGAATTTCATCACAACATTGTCAAAGTAGCTGTGGATCCATGAGGCAATAGCAGAGTGGATCCAGAGAGTACTTTGACAATGTTACTAGAAAATTCATTGTTAATAGCAGGACAGACGCATGAAAAAGTGCCGTCAATTTGTTTTTTACAATAACAAATCATCAAATTGTCCGCTCTCGGCCCTTGTTACGTCATAAGTTCATGTGTATGTCTGCATATTGACAATAAAAATTAGCTAATGAGCGTGCGAGAATTTCGCAGTTACTGTAAAAATAAAATATGGATGTGAACAAAAAGAACGTTTTTAATTTTCAATGTTCTCAAGATGACATGGAGTAAAGATGGATAAGCAGATTGCTGTTCAGTATCTAATAACAGTGTTCTTTCAGCAGTTTTTAAACGAGAACAAAATTTACCACTAACTTCATGAACAATTTTGAAAAAAAGTAGAAACTTAAAGTTTGCCCATAACTAGTGTCAGTTCAGACTGGACTTACATGTTTTCTAAAACTGAAAAGTTGTTTGTTTTTATAGGTTTGTTCTTATTCAGTGTTTGCATCCATGTCTTCCACCTTCTTAGATTCAATTGTGTTACCTTGTTTACAAGTATGTAGGTTACATTCTTTATCTAAGAAAGGGTTTTTTTTTCAATCATCTGACATGAGAGCTTTAAAGAACAAAATTAATGCTATAAACACAAGGTGGATATTCACTCACCAAATATAACCTAACAAACAAAAGGAACTTTTAAATGTATTACCTGTACATTCTCAACATATCGGATGCATTGCCACATGAACAAGCAGATTACTGTGACTAAACGTAAACAAAACTTATACTACCAAGCTTAACTTCATAAGCAATTTTGAACAAAAGCGGAAACTTTGCCCACAACTTGTCAGTTCTGTCTTGCCTAACACAGTGTTCACATTGTTTTCCAAAATAGTGAAGTACTTTGTTTTTGTTTTAATCAGTTTCTTCTTATTCAGTGTTTGACGCTACTTCTGCTACCTTCATAGATTCAATTGTTTTATCTTGTTTACAAACTTTAAAGGTTATATCCTTTATCAAAAGAAGGGTTTCCTCAATCATCTGACACGAGAGCTTCCTGACATCGGTCTCCACGATACTATAACCATCCGTTGTTGAAATGGACTCGAACATGGCGTTGAGAGCTGCATAAGAGCAATAAAACCGGCCAATGTTTTCTGCACCCTGCATAATAACTATATTTGCAGATACAGTAGAAGACATGCTCTCTTTGAGCATGCTTAGGCTGCACGAAGAACATTTCATAAACTCTGAGTTGTCAGCAGCATCATTATTTCGAATACGGCCTTTGCAATTAATGCAAATGTACAGTTTGTTTACGTCAATTGCTAATATTTTCCCATCGATGGCTTCAAGTTCTTTCTCTTTTGGTTTCAATTCCTCTGCGGCTGTTGAACTTTCACTGGAAACCACAATTTGCTCGCTGCAAATGGTAATTTGCGAGTCCTTGGTGGCATTAAGGTACTTCTTCTTGAAAAAGCTTACTCTCAATTCGCTCAAGAGGTATGATTTTTCCCTTTCAACTTTGTCAATCATGTCCTCCCAAATTGTAACTGGAATAGCAGCCGTCGAATCGACAATGATAAGCTCGCACTTTCTCAATTGTTTTCTGATGTTATGGGAATAAACAGTGTCTACTTGAGACTTCGAAACGACTTTGGCCTTTACCGACACAATGTCGCCATTCGTGCTGTCATCGAGAATCTTCTTCACTGATGCATTGTTCAATCCTCCTGAAATGTCGTTCCACGGAAATGACAAATTCTTGGTAGCCATTACTTTGGAATAGTTATTGAATCTGTATTCCGTAGTGTCCGGTTCATACTTGCGCTTCTGAGGGCTTAAACTAGTGAGACGAACCGCCGCTTTCGAGTTTTCCTTTTCTTTCACCTCCTGCCACTTGTCCGCAACAAAACACACAACCCTTCGACTTTCATCTCTTTCTTGTACCTTGAAATCAAAATACCTCGATCCTGATGAAGGCACTTTTACCTCAGAAACTTTATGTATGTAGCCTTCCACATCTTTATATTTACCCATCGAATCTACAGAAGTACGAGATGGCGAAGAAGGTTGTTTACCTGCCACATTCGATAGGATCTGCAGCGTAGAACCTGTTGTTGACGCGAGTGAATGAACGTGTACGTCAGCACGTGCTTCCTCTGTCAACTTGCAGCGCGGGAGGGAATGGGTACCACACATCTCCATAGAAACAAATCGGCCGCCATTTTGTAATTCCCCCCATTTGTTTCCTAAAGCATTTTTCTAAGCATATGTTTTTTTTAAGAGAACAGTCGTCTGGGAAACAATCGTGAATTGTGAGCTTGAAGGTGAGTATTTTTCGGATTATATTCCGTGACAAAGCTGAAAGGGCTGGAAAGTATAACTGCTGAAGCATGCTGAAGCGATGGTCATTTTCCTAAATTATTCACAATGTTTACTTTCCCTGTGCACAATTGAACATAAAATATATTTTTGCAGTTGAACACTTGTGAAAATTGTTGTGTTAAAACTTTTTTTCTGTTCTGTTGTTGTCATAGCTGGAGGCAAATAAATTTTACGCGGTGACCACCGTGATATATTTATTTATATTTTCTCTATGTCTGCGTGAAATTATAATCTCATTTGTGTGTACACAAATTGTACCGGTAATTGATGCACACCAAAGGCAGGTAGTAGAAAATGATCTTAACTATCTTTTAACAATACGTGGGATGATAAGTTGAGAATTATGGTTTCCATTGTTTTTAGGTATATCTTTAGTCAGATAAGTTGTCATTATCCTCACTTTAACATATTATACTGGTTTAAATTCCTCGTTTGCTTTCAGTGGTTTCACCAAGTTTCACATCACTCATCATTATGAAAACTATGAAGGCCAAGGAGGTCTGTTCCTTTGAAAGATGCAGTATTCAGCTACGTATACGAATGTTGTCGTTACCGTACAATTCCTTCTTACAATGTGCTGAAGTCAGAAATACATTTCCACGTACAGCTATGACCATGCCATTTTGTTCCATTACACAATTAATTCTTTGTTATCTACTGTATGGTAGTTTGACATCAGTTAAATTGTTCATCGGTAAACAGCAAATGTTGCAGATCCCAATTAGCTGACATGATTTTAAAGGGACAGTATTCAGCTGGGATTGTTGTCATATCACAGTAAAATTTCTTCTTGGAATGTTTTCAGATCAGAAATGCACGTTGATCACCATGACCATGCAATTTGGTTTCATTGACATTCCTGTTATCTACTGTATGGTAGTTTGATACAGGTGCATTGTTTAGCTGGAAACAGCAAGTCCCAGATGCTGCTATGATCTTCAGCTCTTGCAAATGCTTTGAATTATACCAGTATAAAGGCATCAGTGATTGTTCAGCTGCATTTGGGAGATCCTTTTGTCTTTTTGCATTGATAAATCTGTGTGTTGTGTTTTTCTTTTCCACACTGCTATAGTTGTTCCTGTAAATTGATGGAAAAGTTCATGTTATTATGAAAGGCTATATAACCTGCTTAGTCTTTTAGGCTGGATATATGTGTAAACTTACCTGCCTTGTGTGCTGAAGGGCCCAAGAAACTTAAGACAGGGAGGCCAGCCAGGAGGCTCCCTGTCTTGTTTGATGGTGGTTTTGGTGAATTTGTCTGTGGATGCATTATGGTTTAAAATTAGTATGAGCCTGTGTACTCCAAAATATAATAAATTAACCTGGAACCTTGTACATGTATGTAACATGGTAAACATGTTATGCAAATAAAGTTGTTATGTAATATTACATATTATTTCAAAATATTATGTATGATGCTACAGAAGTCATTATTTTAAAAATGAAAATTACTACTTAAGTTTTCAATGAAATAAACAGTGGTTTGTGATCACTGAAGTATGACTCAAGGATACCTGAAGAGTGTACAAAATTTGGAATATTGGTATAGATATGATCTATCAGTGAGCGATAGTCTGTGGTGTACTGCTTTATTAGCTGTGTATAACCTCTTCCTTCTATCAAACATCTTGTTAGTGCTTTTTGCTCAGAAGTCTTTTCTAACAAGTTGACATTAAAATCACCAAGGAGTACAACTGGGATGTCAGGAGTTGTTAATTTTGAGTCATGAAGATGATTTAGAGCACTGATAAAGTTTGCCAAATTCACATTTGAAGTGGATCTGTAAATACCAATAACATGCAGGTTTGGAATTGGTTGGTCAACAACTGTTATTGTTATTTCTACTCCATTGCAGTTAAATCTGTGGGGAATTGCTCTACAGTGATACTGGGCCTTAACATAGACAGCTGAACCATAGCAACTTCTGGTTGGTGATTGATTGTAGTCATTTCTGTATAGTGTAAATCCTTCTATGTTATACACATCATCTCTGTCCAATGCACAAAGTCTAGTTTCAACAAAAATGTTTACATCAGCTTTTTGAATGTTGTAATCATTTCGCACATCATCAATGTGAAGATGTAAGGATCTAACATTATGAAATACAATTGTAATGGAGTCATTTAGAGTTTTGAGTGTCACTAAAGGTACAAGGTTTGCTTGGGACCTTAGTCTATTCATCTCATTCACAACCTTTTCATTTACCCTTATTTTATGCTCATTTAAGTTGATGATATGTAGACTCGAACTGTTACGAACTCGACTTAAGCCTACATAGTGCATGTGCTCTTGAGTGGAGCATGGGAAATCAACAACTACGGCATTTAGTGTGTCACCTTGACAACGGTGAATTGTTTTTGCGCTTGCTGCTCTTAATGGAAACTGTCTGCGAAGAATCTGAACTTGACTTTTCCGATTTATTCTGAACTGCCTTGTTACTTCTAGAATTGGTGTCCATGTCTTATCTATAATAGCTGTGGTGTTGTATAGATGAGAATTTTCTCTGCGTTGGTTTTTACCGATGTCAGCATCAGGAAATAATACCCATATAATACTAGGTCTACTAGAGTTTTCCACCCGATAGTCAATTTTTTTAATGACACATTCTGCACCATTTGTTAAACCATCTGTTACATTAACATTTGTAGTTAAATCATATTTTGCATTAGTAGCTATTGAGGTAAGTGAAAATAAACCCATTGTTTTTGTTGGATCATTAGGTATTTTGTCCTTCATTTGTTTCTTAAGGTCATCAGAAATATCTCCAACTACAATGTCTATTGCTTTTATCTGACATTTGTCACTTTCACATTTAGCATACATGCTGTTGTTGTGTGCATTTACTGATGCATTTGTAGTAAACAAATGGGTTGTTTCCATGAGGTAATTTTCATCTCCTGGGGCTGTGTGTAAAACCCTTTCCTTTAAACAATCTATATCCTGTTCAGAATGCTTTCCTTCTCTCAGACGGTTAAGTAACTCTGCAAATAGTTTATCATCTTTTTGCCTCATTATGTCTGTTAATTCAAATAAAGTAAAAAAGTCTGCCCACAAATTACTTGCCAGTGAACCGTAAGATGTGTTTGGATTTTCAAAAATCCACCTGTCAAAAACAGGTTTCAACTGGAACAGATCACCAACAGTTATTACAGTTATTCCGCCAAATGGTTCCTTGCTACCCATTATCTGTTGCAACCTTAGATTAAGGAAATTGAACATACCACTTCCTACCATTGAGATTTCATCAATGAATAGAACTTTAAGTTTTCTTAATTTTGCTCTTATTGTGTTAAGTCTGTCACTATCAAGTGCACAGTATTCAAATCCCTTATTGGCTGGTATTTTAAAGGCTGCATGTAATGTGTTTCCTTTGATATTGAAAGCTGCTTTTCCTGTTGGAGCTGCTTTAATCACCTTGATCTCATCAGGATTTTCACCTGCTACAGTATTCAGATACCTGATCAGTGCTTCGTACAGTGCATTTGTAACAGTAGATTTACCAACACCAGCACCACCTGACAAGAAAAGTCTGAGAGGGTCATCACTAGTTTTTACTGAATGCAGTACATGATAAAAGAACACTCTTTGTTTTTCATTCAATGAGCGAACAAGCTTACGATATTCGTCATTTGAAATGCGTTTTACAAGAAGTTCCTCTTGGTCATCACATCTAGGAAAAATGCCTATGTCATCAAGCAAGTCATATTGGCTATGTTGTTTATTATTCCCTGGATCAAAGCAGCCAAACAATTCACTTGGTTTTGGCTTTGTTGCATGATCTTGCTCATTAATATGTTGTGCGTTTGGAGCAACACTGCTAGAGATATTATTCAAATGATCATTTTCTAAATCCTTCTTTGCTTTGTCCAGTATTTCACTGTGATATTCATAACTTTGTCTGTTACAGCGAACTTGTTCCTTGTTCTGATTAAATCGTCCTTGATAGGTTTCGCAACCTCTAAGCAAATCTGTGTTCTCGTTTCGCCAAGGAGAATAAAGCATAAGCTGCTCTCTATAATGATTTTCAGGATCTTTGCTTTTCGGGAATCGGATGGACCGAATTATTTTAGGCTTTGTTCGCTTCACAAGTTTCATACCACCTCTTATTTTGAGCTGTTGTGGTTCACTTTGTTCTTCATTAATATTATTATCCATATTGTAAGGCTCATCATCAGTGGTGTTGGCATCAAAAAGAGTTTCTGGTATAAAATTGTCAGAGCCTATATCCAACTTATCAACAAATTCAGTGTCTGATTCGTTGTCCCTGACACAATTGAACCAGGCAACAAAATCAGCCAAGCAAATGTTTTCTAACTGTTTTGGTCGTCTTTGGTATCGCTTAATGATGTTATCAGATTCTATATCACATGAGTTATCTGGTAGCTCCTTGATCTTGTCTAATTTCTTTAACAGAAATGCTCTTTCATCAGGATGTGAAGTGTTAATGAACTGAAAGTCCCGGGTAGATCTTCTCATTGGCATTTGTAACACCAAGTATGCAGCCTCTTGAGCACTTATTTCTACAGCATTTAGAAATTTGTTTCCAATATGCCTTACTCTTTGAGCAATATCTTTGTTGCCTGTCTTAACTTCTTCAGCAGCTTTTTCCAGAAGCCTGCTCATGCCTCTCTGCCCTTTTGTAATGTAGGATAAAATATAAGTTGCGCAAGCATAAGGGTCTAAGACATATTGCATATCCATGTTTGCTCTCCATGCTTTCAGTAGTTGCGTATTGTAATTATTTATCCTTATCTCCGATGGCTGTCTCTTTAAAAATAAAGTGTTACGCTTAATTGTGTACCTTAATGCTAGCATGTAATTTTCCTCAGTCAATCCTAATTTCTTTAGGAATTGCTCAAAATTCATATCTTCACCATATTTCATACTGTCAAGTTGTGTTTTAATTTTCTCTGCATTTTGTTTAATGTTTTTCTGCTTGTCATTGTCGAAAGTCTCGTATTCCTCAAGAGGTGTTAAAATAGTAGTTTGTCGCATCGGTGGCAAGGGAAAGTTAAACCTGCAAACTTTGTTTCCCATTTTCTTACATGTTTTAGCATGCCTATGCAATTGTAGATTGACAAGTTCTTCCATTTCACTAGTATGAGCCTTCTGACAAGTGACATATTTATCAATGAAACTGACAATTTCCTTCTCAGAACTTTTGCCAAATTGTGGTGCATCTTTCACCCAGAACAGACCATGAATATGAGGACTTCCTCTTTGCTGAAACTCAACTCTGTAAAAATAATCGACTATTTGTCCTATTGGCATAACATCACTTCTGAGAACATCATGCATGAATAACTGCACCATATGCTCAAAATTTCTTGCACATGTTATAGGATCTCTCTGGATAAGGTTTGATTTTTGTTGCCAAGTCATGTTGTTTATTTCCTCATCAGAATATTCCTTTTTTTCAACAATTCTGCCGAGAGTTTTTAGCAGATGTGTCCATCTCGTTTCTGCAGCTGAGAAAGAACAGAACCATGTAGGGTTGCCAAGCTGACGGATCATCGAAAACAAATCTTTTTTGCATTTTTGAAAATACGCTGGGCTCCCTCTTAGATTTTTTAATACTCTAAAACCTTCATCAAGATGAATGAGCTTGTTAACATAATCCTCTGACTTCAAGTCACCAGCAGTGTAGTTCTTGCCTTTAGTTTTACACTTTCGAAGAGAAATGCTAGCAGTGTCCTGAATTTGTTTGATTTGTAGCTTTTTAAGCTTGTAAAACAAATTAGGGACTGATTGTGCTGCTCTTCTGTCTTGACATCTCAATTCCCATTTAGCTACTGTGCTATATGAAACAGGAACCTTTCTTTTTTTGTTATCTGTTCTACGTTTTCCACTGAATATTGTGGGAAATGATAGAAATTCTGAATCTTTATCCATAAAAATGCCCAAAGGTTTATTTCCCTCTCCTGGTGCAAAGCTTATAATGTTATCACCATTTCCTGCTATTTCTGGTTGTTGTAATAAAGTGTCTGACACTCCCGAGGGGCGTTCATCAACTTCACACCAATCATCATCATCATCATAGTCAATAGTTTCAGAATTTAGAGAACCTGAATTGTCCTTGTCATTATTATTTTCAACATTTTGAGTGTTTTTCTCAGAATCTTTTCTAATATTATCGTTATTGAGGAACTCATCCCATTCGTGACTTTCTTCAGCTTGTGTTGTCACACTGTTTTGCCATGTGTCTTCTACCTCTATACCTTCATTTTTATACAATTCACTAGTGTTAACAAGATATTTAGCTGCCTCTATTACTTTTCGTGGTCTCACGTTTTGAAATTGATAATGGTGCTTATAGCTTAGTCTCCTCTTGAATTTTATTGGAATAGTCTGTGACTCACTGATAAGTCTAGGAAGGGTGTGCACAGTTGAATTAACATCACTAGGTACATTTACTACATGCCCATGAATAGACAGCTGACCACCTCTTGGAAGTTCATGGATTTGCATAAATGGAATTCGCGGTGCTATTAGCCTTTCTTCTAATGAGGTCAAATCAAGCACCGATGGTTTATCAGGGAAACTCATGCCATTTGCCTTTGAACACTGAGGCAATTTACCCTCTTTTATATTTAAGTGGCAAGTATTACAAATCCATTCAGTGTCATCAACACTTTTTACTCCTGTAATACAGGACTGAACAAGGTCTTTTTGGCATTTGGTGTAATTGGTTGCATTACATTTTCTAACTGATGTTCTGTACCACAATTGATCACAGCAGGTACAAATATACTCAGGACCACGATTAATACTCTCATGAAACTTGGTTATCACAGATATACAAGCATTTGCATGACTTTCACTACAGTCTGACAATACTGTACTGCAATTATTCGTGTCCTTCTGTTTTAGCATATTTTCTCGTTTCTTTCGTATATATTCTCTTTTAGAAGCTTTACGCTTTTCTGCTTTATCTTCTTCTGATAATTTTAATCTCTTATGGTTATCTTTCACTTTTTTAACAGCTTGTGCTTGTTTCCTTTGCATAAATTCTCTTTTAGAGGTTTTACAATTATTGATTTTCTGTCTTTGTTCCATATCAGTATCGCAATTTAAACTTGCTGATCTCATTCTATTTTCTTGTTGTCTATAGTCTGCACTTTGTCGTTTCTTTTGTATATATTCTCTTTTAGAAGCTTTACGCTTTTCTGCTTTATCTACTTCTGATAATTTTAGTCTCTTATGATCATCTTTCCCTTTGTTAACAGCTTTTGCACGTTTCTTTTGCATAAATTCTCTTTTAGAAGCTTTACGCTTTTCTGTTTTGTCTTCTTCTGATAATTTTAGCCTCTTATGATCACCTTTCCCTTTGTTAACAGCTTTTGCACGTTTCTTTTGCATAAATTCTCTTTTAGAAGCTTTACGCTTTTCTGTTTTGTCTTCTGATAATAATTTTAGTCTCTTATGATCATCTTTCACTTTGTTGACAGCTTGCGCACGTTTCTTTTGCATCAATTCTCTCTTAGAGGTTTTACGATTTTTAAATTTCTCTCTTTGTTCCATGTCATTATCACAATCTAAGCCTGCTGATCTCATTCTATTTTCTCTTTGTCTGTAGTCTAGATTTTCACGTTTCTTTTGTATGTACTCTCTTTTAGAAGCTTTACGCATTTCTGCTTTGTCTACTTCTGATATGTTTGCTCCCTTCTTATCATTTTTTCCTTCATCACCAAGTTCTGATTGCTTCTTTTCCGAGAAGTGACTTTCTTCATATTGCTCTACTATGTTTTCATGTGAACTTACTGATTTTTGAATTAGTCCATCCTCACACGTCATTTTAGGGGTAAGAGAGTTCAATACTGGCACTGTAGACACATAATGACATTCTTGTATATGGCCAATGAAAATGTTTGTTGTCTGTCCATTAGTATTGATTGGATTTATAACTGTGACAGGGGAAAAATTTGCATTAGACTCTACGATATTGATAGTGACATTCAAGGAATTTGCAACAGCTTGAATTATTATATTATCTGCCCATGTTCCTTGCCTTGCCATATTATTCACATAGCTTTGCCAAGACTGTTCAAAGTTGCTTTCTATATACAACTCAGGGTGATGCAGAAGATGCTGAACTCCAAGAAAGCGTATATAGAAATGATACTCAGGGGTGTTATACAGCTGGCATGACACAGCACGGAAAAAACAGTTCCCATCTCCTAATACATTCACTGGAAGTCTACCAAGTTGAGATAATCTGGATTCTAATAATGAAACTGAATTGACTGATTTGATACATGACACATTCTTGTCATTATTTGTTTGAGTGAAAGGCCCAGGATTCTCCTCTATATCTCCACTTAATGCTATTATACGATGAGCTATCCATTGTATTTGTAAACTAGAGCACGGCAATTTCTTTGAACCATGTTCTTCGGTATAAACATAGGCAACACACTTTTTGTGCTTTGAGGTTCTTGTCTGTACGAAAAGCAAACACAAACTCTCAAGTTTTGTAAAGCAATGATATCTAGATTGATAATGACTTTTATTGAAGTTCAACTTCTGCTTCTTAGCTGATTTATGCTTATGGTCAGAAATTGCAAAGAATTCATTATTTAACCTGTGGTATAATGCACTGCTTTTACTGCTTAAGTATGAATGAAGCTTTGAAGAATGTGGAACAACTTTTCGTATATGTTTTTTTACTTTAATTATAACTTTTTTGCTCTTTTGCAAAACACGCTTTATTTGGGCTGTGGGAATTCTTGACACCGCTCTGCTCCTTCTTCGCCTTACGTTATGTTTACACAAATTAACATAAATATCAATGCGAGATCTGTACATGTTATTTTCACATTTTACCTGAACAGACACTTCATTAATGTTCGGTGAACAGAAGGTTGTCATTCCCTCGATGCGGCGTTCATCTTGTGATTCATTTAAGCTTAATTCATCCACGTGTGTTGTCGATGCCTGTGGTTTGGAGAAGAGCAAGCGAAACTTACTGGCCAAAAAGGACAGCTTCGTCTTGATAAACTTGATAACATTACCTGTGATTGATCTAATGTGGCTGATAGCCATCTCAAGCTACTTTTAATGAGAGATTGTTTCGTGGTTTGTATTGCAAATAGTACAGCAGTAATTTTCAGGATATTGTGAAGCAGTTCTGTACGAGCGAGCCTCAAGTCTGGATCGAAACTGGAGCCCAAAAAATTTTTTAATGAGACTATCTTGGCCGCTATTATTGATGTGTGGGTTGTATGTTGAAGAGCTCCAAAAGGTAACCACAATAATAAAGCAATGATTTAGGTATATACTCACCAGTAATACGGTACGGTCCTTTCCCGATATGGCCGCCTCGATATGCTACCTTGCACGTGGAAGCGTGTGCAAAAAATTCCCTTTAGGGTCCCCTGGGCGCGAATATTTCTGCTTCTCAACATCGAAGTTTATTTGGACTTTGTTAAGCCGAAGCGGGGAGGGGTGGTGAGGACACTTTCACTTCCGTCTACGGTCCACAATTTCCGTCCACAAATTTCGTCCACAACTTCCGTCTACGGACCACAACTTCCGTCGACAGCATACCCTCACGATACTCATTCATTGCTTGCGCATGCGCGCGCATGAATGAGCTAAAAATGGCTGTAAATTTAGCAGAAATCGCAAGCAAACCGAACTTGGGCCATTGTTGTCGCTTCACGGATAAAAAATAGCTACGTCAAAATGACGTTTTCAGAAACCTTGAGCCTCCAGTGGCTTAGGACAGCACCACTTTTCCCTGGTAGTTCAAATAAAGAGTCACGAATTGCTATTCATCGTTTATAGGTGGAAAATCACTCCGAAAATGGAAAAACCTGCGGTAGTCAATGGGTTAAGCCTACAATCGACTCAGCTTCAGTTCAATTCCAATTCATTCACACTTCGCAAACATTAATGCAAAACCCTTATTTCAAAATGGTGGTCCAATTTATTACGAGCCCTCTTTGCCTCAATTTCACTTGAAAATTCTTTGCTTTGCTGCCATTTCGGAATAAGGTGTATAGAGTAACATTTAAATGTAAATGCAAAAAGACTATTTTATGAAGGAAGTGTGCAGCAGTTAGAGTAGCTAAGGAGCTTTCCAGCTAACCACTGGCACTTTAAAAGATGGAGGCTGTGACACATCCTTAGATTGCCTGGGATCCCAGGGGAGAGAACATTATATAAAATTAAAGTTATCATCTACTATGACATTCACTTCTATGGCTGAGGGAAACTGGGTACATGCTTCAGGCCTTGCAGACGTAAAAATTCAGCATACTGTGAACCTTAGTTGTAATGCTATTATCACTCTCACCATTATATGAATGTAGGGCATTTTTGTCAATCTCCAGAGTTATGACAGTCTTTTAAATACATTTAATAAATCACCTTCAGGGATTATCAGTCAAAATACCGCTAGTCTCAAAGCAGCAGTGTCGGGGATTTCCCTTCAAAACACATTGTTGCAGACACATTAGGGCTGTTTATACGAGAGAAAATAAGCCGCGGCTTAATCTGGCCGCGGCTTACATAAGACGCGAAAGGAACAATTTATACGAGTAAAAACTCCTAGGCCAGGATAAGCCGCAGCTTTAGAAAGCCGTGAACGTAGATTTTGTACCATTTATACGGAGTGTTCGCGTCTTATGTAAGCCGTGGCCAGAGTAAGCCGCGGCTTATTTTCTCTCGTATAAACGGCGCTATTGTTGCTCACGATGTTTCTTGAGTGAGCAAACGAGCGGGACACAAAACAAATGTTGCGTTTCCATATGCTATGCATTAACTGGGATACATTTGTTACGGTCACAAAATGTTTGAAAAACTGAGAAACATTTTTTGCATCATGTGTCCGCAACAAATGTTGCGCGCGGGGTCTAAAACGGAAACAACGTCCCCGCAAGGTCCTTTACGTGATTGTATTATTTTTTTTCTTCTTCTTCTTTTCCTTTGGCGTTTAACCACAAAGCAGTTTTATAACATAAAATCTTCGCGGGATCACTATAAGTCGATAGATTCTATTGATTAACAAAAATTTAGCAATGCAAAACTAATAATTTTTATCTCCTTCCACTGTCTTTCTTTTTGATGCAAGTAATATGAAAAACATACTGAATGTTATGTATGTATTGGGAAGTTGTTACATGTAGATGTACAAAATATTTTTAGAGAATTAAGCGACCAAGTCGCTGTTACTAATGTTTTCAAATTTCTTGGAGAAACTGTTTGGCAGTGCGTGGGTTCTTAAACATCCCACAGAATCAATTATGAAGAGTTGTGAGACGGGGCCTACGGTTTATCGTCCTTGTCCGAGAAAAGACTAGAAAGTCTAACCATTTGCAGATGTCATTGCAAAGGCAGCACTTTCTCCTCAATTATTTTAAAGACCCTGAGTGTTGGTCCGGCTGGGATTTGAACCCGACCTCCCACGCGGTGAGGATACTTCACAAATTAATGTGATCAAGTAAGCTGAAGCCACTCAAAAGGCACTAAGGCCACAAGGTAGCGGGCATTACCCCTTAAATCTACCAAAGCAAAGATTGAGCCCAAGCATTAGCAGCCATGGACAGCTGTTTCGGCCTTGTTAGGCCTCATCAGCATGGTATAGCTAACGCTCAGGCTCAAGTACCCACATATCAATAAAACAAGCTCAGGCTCAAGTACCCACATAACATATGTGGGTACTTGAGCCTGAGCATTAGCTATACCATGCTGATGAGGCCTAACAAGGCCGAAACAGCTGTCCATAGCTGCAAATGCTTGGGCTCAATCTTTTCTATGGTAGATTTAAGGGGTAATGCCCGCTACCTTGTGGCCTTAGTGCCCTTTGAGTGGCTTCAGCTTACTTGATCACATTAATTTGTGAAGTATCCTTGTCACTCCAGCCACATCCCACAAGCTTTACGCTCCCACGCGGTAGTCCGGTGCTCTACCAACTGAGCTAGCCGGTCGGCGGTCATGAATGTTCGTATGAACCTAATTCTAGGTTCGCGTATCGTAACGTCCCCCAACGAAATCTTGCGCGCGATGTTAGACGTATTTTGCATTTTCTTGGGCGAGGAGGATTTTAGTCATATTCTTTATACGTGGGTGTGGAGATAACAGACTGTGAACGGGTCCCTAACTTTGGTACTGAAAAAGCGGAAAATCGACAACCAGAAACTGTTTTTCCCCTGACTACTGTCATCTATTAGATTTTCAACAGTGTTACGAAATCAAATGAAGAATGATCCTCGCAGATGTGAACGCAATTTATGCAATTGCGCAAGAGAAGCCAGAAAAAAATTTAGGACTTCAACGGGGTTTGAACCCGTGACCTCGCGATTACCGGTGCGATGCTCTAACCAACTGAGCTATGAAGCCACTGACGCTGGGAACAGGTCAGTTGTGGGTTCATATGTTCCCGTGAAAGAAATGAGTGTGAATGATATATGAAATGAATCATATATAAACTGCGGAAATGAAATCAAATGAAGAATGATCCTCGCAGTTGTGAACGCAATTTATGCAATTGCCAAAGAGAAGCCTGAAAAAAATTCAGGACTTCAACGGGGTTTGAACCCGTGACCTCGCGATTACCGGTGCGATGCTCTAACCAACTGAGCTATGAAGCCACTGACGTTGGGAGCAGGTCAGTTGATTTCATTTCCGCAGTTCATATATGATTCATTTCATATATCATTCACACTCATTTCTTTCACGGGAACATATGAACCCACAACTGACCTGCTCCCAACGTCAGTGGCTTCATAGCTCAGTTGGTTAGAGCATCCAACCGGTAATCGCGAGGTCACGGGTTCAAACCCCGTTGAAGTCCTGAATTTTTTTCTGGCTTCTCTTTCGCAATTGCATAAATTGCGTTCTGCGAGGATCATTCTTCATTTGATTTCATTTCCGCAGTTCATATATGATTCATTTTATATATCATTCACAGTGTTACGAAATGTTGACCATGTTGTCATGTTGTCATGTTGCCATGTTGTCGAAATGTTGTCATCGAACCACAGGCCTCCCAAGCTCAATCTGTTCTGCATCTGTCGTTAATCCTAGGATATACAGATGAGGCTTTTATCTTCACCGTCGATGGTATACAAATCGAAAGGCGTGATGATATTAACCTACTGGGTGTAAATATTGATTCTAGGCTTACTTTTCACAAGTATGTGTCGACTATATGTAAAAAAGTAAATAATCAGCTGCAGGTTATCAAACGTTTCAGAAATCTTATTAGCGGGCCTACTATGCTTAGGCTTTATAATGCTTTTATTCAACCAGTATTTTTTTTTTTTTATTGTAGTGACGTATGGCACTTTTGTAGTGCGAGGGACAGGGATAAGCTAGAACAAGTAAATAAACAAGCGTTAAGGGTAGTGCTTAATGATAAGGAGAACGGTTATGATGCGGAAACTGGAAATGGTAAACCTGGAACAGAGAAGGGTTCAGAACATGCTTATCACTGTTTTTAAGTGTTTGCATGGGGCTGCCCCGTCTTATTTGAGATCGCATCTTAAGGAGCGGACGTCGGCGTACTCGGGGGCACACAGGCGCCACACGGGCGAACACAGGGGCCACGCTATTTTGGAACTCCCTACTGTGAAAACAACCACTTATGGTCTCCATTCTTTTCGTTATTTTGGCGCGTATGAGTGGAACAGGCTACCTGATGATGTCAGGCGATCGGAGACGCTGGCTGGTTTTCGGCGCGGGGTTAAGCGGTATATTTGCCAAGGCCGGGCATTGCTACATTGATATACTTTTATTGAAACACTCTTATTGTTGTAACGTTCCTATATTATTTCACTTGATGTATTTATTTATTTATTTAGCAAGTTAGTTAGTTGTTATCTCATTCGAAGAAACTAGCGTCATGTATGCTATATCTAAATCCCAAGAAAAATAAAGTTATGTATGTATGTATGTATGTATGTATGTATGTATGTATGTATGTATGTATGTGTGTGTGTGTGTATGTATGTATGTATGTATGTATGTATGTATGTATGTATGTATGTATGTAAACTATGTATGTATGTATGTATGTATGTATGTATGTATGTATGTATGTATGTATGTATGTATGTATGTATGTATGTATGTGTGTATGTGTGTATGTGTGTATGTGTGTATGTATGTGTGTATGTATGTGTGTATGTATGTATGTATGTCCTGTATGGGACAGCTTGTTTATATAGAGAATTGTATGGGAAAGATACCGAGCGTGAAAAAAGTGTGTAAATAACTATCTAATTAAAAATAAAGTTTTCCTACCTCAAATGTGTCGCGTACTTGTCTCTTGTGCCGATTTGGAAGCCATTCTGACGCCGTTTAGTGAAGTTATTCGAAATCGTTGTCTCTCCTTCTTTTAGAAACTTGATAGAAGTCCTTCTTTTAGAAGGAGAGACAACGATTTCGAATAACTTCACTAAACGGCGTCAGAATGGCTTCCAAATCGGCGCAAGAGACAAGTACGCGACAAATTTGAGGTAGGAAAACTTTATTTCTAATTAGATAGTTATTCACACAATTTTTTTTACGATCGGTGACGTTCCCATACAATTCTCAAATATAAACAAGCTGATGCAGAGTCGAATTTTGAGCTTGGGAAGCCTGTGATCGAACACGTTTTCTTTTTTATAGTAACTCTTGTATTGGGAACAACTTTCCAAACCGTTACACTGTATCGGAAACAAAAACGGGTTAAAAAGACAATTAAAACTTGTGCATTTATGGAAACAGGAGTCTTACGACAAGTTTTAGCAGACTTCTATCAAGTTTCTGTATGATTCCGTATTTAAATCTCACTTTTTGTATTGAAAAGTTTATGATTCCCAGTGAAAATGGGGCAAATGGTTTGTTTTTCTTAAATGAAACACTTCCACTCCAAATCAAGACGAAGAACGACGACCACGACAACACCAGCTTTTTGGAGGGCGTATAAACCAGGGCTTTTCAAAACGTGAACTGAAAAGTCCAATATTTTATGAAAATAAAAGTTCTTGCGTGATTTCAAGAAATTATATTCCAAACAACAAACTACAAAAAAACGCTGGGGACAAGAAATGAAGCCCGTGCAAAAATTCGTGACAGAATGGCCCGCTATTGGCTACAGTTTGTAATCAATATTCATGGAAAGAGCATTACATGCAGCTTCAAACCACGCATCTTGCTGACATCATGGCCGAGTGAGGGCCAAAACGGCTTTTGACTGCTCGTCCATCACGAAGGAACTGAAGAAGCAATGAACCCTACAGAACTACTACAATCAGTTATTTTAAACCGAAGGTAAGTTAATTTTTGCCCATTTTGTAGCTAACTTGACTAAAACTGAGCAAAAATGGCAGAAAATCGATAGTGGAGTCAGTAACATGTGGGGTCTTTCTACATATACCGGTCTTTGTTTTTTTTTTTTTTTTCTATTGTTTTTGAGGTATTGAGATCAATCAGTCAATCAATCAATTTATTTAAGTCATTGCGTGGGATTGAGGTTGCCCTCGGTATCCGAGCCAAGGGCTCATGTATAAAACGCAGCACTAAAATAAAAATAAGAGATAAAATTCAATAAATAATAACATTTAATAACAATAATAAGAATTAAATAGAAATACATACATGTAAGTGTTAACAATTGTCAAGCTATCTAACAAGCTAGATGATAATTATTAAGTTATAAACACGTACAGATCAAGCCTAAAAATGACACACGTATTACAAATGTAATCCAAGGAGGCAGCGTGGCCATGCGGTTAGGGCGTTGGACCTGTCATGCGGAAGTCCCGGGTTCAAGTCCCGCTCTGGGCCCAGTTGCTCGAAGCATGGTTAGCACTAACCAAGGTTAAATACCATGACAGCCTATAGGTTTTAATACATCTTAACCAATGGTTAGCGCTAACCATGCTTCGAGCAACTCAGCCCTGGACGCTAGTTGGAGCTAGAGGGTCACGCTTGTAAATAGCCAGCTGGTTTGCTTCCCACCAGTTGGGTGTCTTATTTCAAGTTATTTAAGGTGGCTCAAAATGGTTTCTTTATTTTTAAACACCAACTTTTTGATGGATCGATTCTCCAACAATTCTTTATTTGTTTTCTTGAACATGGCATCAAAACATTTGCCAACTCTTTCTCAACAATTTGCGATCAATTTTTTGACATATAAGGTTACCATAGCAACAGTAAAGCCTCTTAGAAATATCCTAAATTTTGGCTTTATGTGCCTATAAGTCAAAAACGAGTCCGGTGACCCCCAATTATTAATTTTGTATTATTGAATTGCAATCTGCACTTGAAGATTCATCTATCTGCAGTTAAAATTCTGTACATGGGGTTCAGAGCCACCTCAATTTCTCAATGATTTAAAGTGGCTCTGAACCCCATGTACAGAATTTTTTAAAACTATGGTAACCTCATATGCCAAATAATTGATCGCAAATTGTTGAGAAATAATTGGGAAACTTTTTTATACCATGGCAAGAAAGCAAACACAAAATTGTGGGAGTATCGATCCATCAAAGAGCTGGTGTTTAAAAATAACGAAACCATTTTGAGCCACCTTTAATAAGTGGAATGCCTGTAAACTAGCTAGGGTAGCTAAGTGCATTTCCACTATCAACAAAGCATTTACATTTATAAGAATACAGAGCACAATTTCACCACATCTTTAGGTTTGTTGCAATTCGCAACAAACGAGCACCGCACCCTGTATCTAACAAAGGAACATAGGCCTTGCGATGGACACCTCGGGTATACTTAACCATCTTTCTGAAATTCGGCACAAAAGCCCATTCAAATCCTCTTAACAAGAAATTCGCCGAAGTGGATTTTGTGCCATACTGTCCACATCAACGGCAACGTAAAGCAAGCTCTTTGAGCTGTCAAAATTTGCCTTTTATTAAATGATCCGCAAAATTATCTCGGGCTACTTCGGATCAGACGTAAGAAAATTACCTTATCTTCTATCAAAATATTTCTAGTAGTAAACGATGTGAGAAACTTTCATATCTTTCGTGTACAATAACAATCAAGGTTACAATACCCTATTGCGTCATTATTGCACTTTCAGAAGCAATAGTCCGAAGGCCGATCAGATACGCATTCGTAAAATTTTGCAAAGCTTCGCGTGTGTGGCGGGCTTAAGGTCAACTGTTCAATGTAAACATTCTTCACTGGAAACAATCACAAGAACGTGGAGTGCTTTTCAACTGGCCAATCACAGCGGATGTAAACAAGGGAGTAAACCAATCAGAATTTGAAGCAATTACTTTGGGTTTGCTTCTCATTGGTTGAGAAAGTGGCACGAGTTTTGCCAACCAATCAAAATAACTGGGACGAGCATTTAAGATAATTACGGGGAAAGCTAACAGCAGAATATATATCATAAGGGTGTGCAAGAGCAAGTTAATAGCGGGAAATGGTTATGAAACCGAGCAAAGTTCTTTGTTTGTTATGTTTTTGTCTGCTATTTTGGGGGTTGACCGTGTACAAATAACAATACGTGGTTACGCGTGTTCATGCAACTAACCAATAGAAACATTGCGATTGTGTAATTCATGCATAGTACATGAGTGCAAAACAAACGATGTGCACGGTCATGGACCTTCCAACATATATCTTGGCTTCTTTGTTTTGCTCCTTTGATGTTTGCCAGGCTTCATAACCATTTCCCTCTATTAACTTTGGCAAGAGTCATGTTTACAGTAGAGATAACTTGAACGTCCTCTTTTATTCACTTATATTGTCACTTTTCATAATATGGAATACAGGTGTGGGGAGTTGCCAGTTACACAAGACATCTTAGCCATATTGATAGACTACAATCAAGAGCCTTGTGATACGGTCATGTTAATCACACCATTTCTATCCTTGAGCTGTTGGACAAGGTTGATATGAGACCATGGGATAAAGTTTGATCTAATGGCCATAAGTATATTCTGTCATGAGTGAATACTGCTTTTTCTCTTGCTGCGCATTTCCTCGGCTTCCTTTTGGTGGGAAAAGATTTGTGGAAAACTTTTAGGATCATAGGATTAGGCGGAAGGAAGTGCAGGTGGGTAGTGGAACAAGATTTTCATTCAAATTTTCGGCTCAACGTCTCTTCTTTTTTTCGTGTTTTCTCCGGCCTGCTGGACGGAATAGTGCTCATTTGGGTATGGTTTGAAAGATCTATTCTCCCTACACATGCTACATGTAAAAGTTGTCCATGAGCATTAAAACTGATGACGTCACAAGCGGTACAAGGGACGTGGTTCTGCGCGGCCGGATTTGGCCAATGGGTTAATGAGATAAAAATGAATTAATTAGGAAACCAACATTTCACTTAAGCCCGCCGCACAGCTCAGCTATTTCCTCTCGTGTGCGGGGAAATTTCGGTGAGAAATTTGCCTCGCGAGGCAGTGAGATCAATATCAACCATGATTGATATTTTCCTCATCGCCTCGCGAGGCGAAAATCTCATGAAAACCTCGCCGCACACTAGAGGAAACAGCTGAGCTAACTGCCTTGCGAGCCATTTTGCTCAGCTGTTTCCTCACGTATGCGGCGGGCTTTAGTAACAAAACAAGTCTCAGCCAATCAGAACTCAATTGAATGCACTGTACTCACAACGCGTGCCAGCGCTTAGAAATTCGATGTTTGAAAGGAAAACAAAGCTGTTTCAAACGCACTTTTCAATGCCTAAATTAAAAAGAAAGCGTTTTAGTAATCTTCAGCATACAAAACAATGGGACCACAAGACAAGGTCCGGATAATCAAGCTTCGACTGTATCTGGACACTAATCAAAAGTTCTAACCACGAACAAAAGATCTGCCACAACGGTATATGGAAATTTCTTTATTGTCAAATTAACAGTGTTTTGAATAATGTTTACATTCACTATAATTTCAATACCATACATACATTTACATAAATGCATGAAACTGAAAATCCTCAGATCAATAAAAAAGAAATATTAAATGATTTTCTCCCCAGAAAATTCATGAGTACTGTACATGTTTTTCTGCAAGATGTAAGAAGAAAGGCTATGGAAGTTGCATACAATAATTGTAAGCAACATTTATACAGCCTAGAAAGGTCTCTCAAATTCCAAACTACACTCCTCTCATTTCTTAGTTGTTGTTAAACCATGGTTATTATTATAAAAGCCATATTAAGTCCCCAGGAGGAATTATTTAATTTCAGGCCTCATTGATGGGGGCCTCTCATTAGAGAGGGGGGCTTATTTCAAATCTTAAACCCTTCGGTTTTGTCTTAAAAGTTAATAGTTTTTGTACAAAACTCAAACAACTGCAGTGAAACTACATTATATTTAATACAGAGCAGCAAAAAGTATAATGTGTTTGAGTGTATTCCTGGGCCTCATAAAATGGATTTTGTAAGAGGGAACAGGAGGGACTAATTACAAAATCTCATGTCCCAAAGGACGGTATGTGAAAAATGCAAACATGTGTCAATGCAGGTACAAGTACATGTAAACATCAAAAATAAAAATCCAAGCACAAGGAAAGTAAAATATTGCTTTTTTGTGCTTGGTTTGTGCTTACATCTGCATTTGTCTCCCATGTGAACATCGCTAATGAAAGCACAAAGCAAGCACAAGCAATATGTTACTTATCTGACAACTTGGATAATGACTCCAAATGCACACATGTATCCCTTGCACGATTTATTAATGTGGTCTCCTCACCTGTCCCACTAAACATTAAGTTAGTTTTTAGACTCACAGGATTATTAATTATTATTATTTTTTTTTTTTGTATTTTAAATTATACAGTTTCTTTCTTACATGACTGCCATTCCATTCTCCACTATTTATAAATTGTGCGTCAACGTGCTTTTCATAAAACGCATGCATGCTCATTTTTACTCCAATCAATCCATGTTGTTGATTTGATGAATCTACACCAAATCCAGTGGAAGAACAAGATTCATACAGACAATCACACACCTCTTGATAAGGTACACCGGCACCGTCTGTCTGGATTACACTGAAGCTTAAGCTAACATATTAATTACCCCACTCAAAATCAGACCCATGTAATAAAGATGCATCAATAATAATCTCTTCACAATCCAGAATAAATTACAAACAGTAATAAACATTCCTAGACATGCTTAACATTGTACAGTATTTTATTGAAATGTTACTTGAATAGCAAGTCCTCATCTTCGGCATCATCCAGTAGGTTTGCAGTTTGGTCTACATATGAATAGACAAAATGATAGCATGATGTAACGGTTACCATACATGTAATCTAGTAGCAACTCAACCTCGTTCCCAGGGTCTCTCCTCTTCCTGCCCCTTGAGCGAGAGAGAAGAGACCCTGGTTGGGTCTGGTGACATGTGCCTGAGACAATTAAAGATGTTAGGGAGGGGTCCTTAGATTTCAATATTTTGTTGCCATTTGCTTTGTCACAATCCAAGCGAGGCTTTCGTGTTATCCACTCAAAACAAACTTTATGCCGGTCAACTGGGCTCGGGGAAAGTCATCGGTTTCAAAATAACTCTTATCTGTTGGAACCAAAAAGTTTATATTCATAAAGCTTTTGATCACCATCACTGGTTTA